>CM049322.1:20153899-20398899 GCA_026874595.1 Sipunculus nudus
GCAACCGGTCAACACATTGCGGACTACATGGTCAGTCTATTATGTGAACTTCTAAGAAGAGGTCTGTTCAGACACTTGTTTGCTCAAGTTGCACAACTCATGGCGTGTCAACACGTCACTCTCGGGAGTTTTATAACTTTCCTTAGGTGACTTTTAAGGTCAGGGCCGTGGGTGCTATATTTGGAAAGTACCTTATGCAAGTACCAGTTGTAGGAAGAGCTGCGAAACTATATATATATATATATATATATATATATATATATATATATATATATATATATATATAAGAGCACACAAACGACCATGAAATGACACGGAAAAGTGAAAACTTTACTATATTTTTAAAACTTGTTTATAAATAGCGATGCCAAAAAACTTAAACGTAAATCCTACCAATAAATACCAATTTCAGTTATTATTTTAAATTCAATTTCACCTATCTTTTTAAAATAATTTACCGTAAAAATGATTGAATCATCAAACCTATTCATTAAGATTAAAAGTTTGGCCACGATATACACGATGAACGACACATGGCGAAACAAATGGCTTATAGCCTAAATCCTGTTGTTTTAATTGATTTATCTAATCACAATGTAAACGCTTAATTGTTTGGAATTGACTGAAAAAGAATAAGTGAAAATCGGCGTTTTCAAACACACTTTATAAACAAAATATTTTAAGGAGAGTGGAGTTAAAAAAATTATTTACATTTTATTCTGAGGGAGTAAAAGCTAACAAAAAAATAAAAATAATGATGTGTATCCCAATGGAACCATCTGGTCAAGTAGCGTTTGGTGTCAACAGAGTTAAAGATAGAACCACAGGCAGGCCTTTTGGATAATATACACCATTTCAGGCATTTGTTCCCGATTGTTCGACCTGGGCTGAAGCATTTTGCGCTCTACTGAGAACCTCATTAGATGTAAGATATATTTTTCTTTTGCATAGAGCCCTATCGATCTGGCGCCAAATATGTTAATAAACTTTCTCTTAAACCAAAGGAAAACAATTCAAACCACCAGAATTGGCGTGATTTCGAAGCAATGCTTATAACTTATTTCGCGGCACTCGTGCACAATAAAGCCGCAAACAGTCCAGTCGGGTAAACACGGGTAATCCGGCGCCTGGATTGATTTATAATTAACAGTTGGCTGGGAATATTTACGCTGCCATGGTGGCATGTTAAAACACCATCTGTTACTTAGTTACAGGAATGAAGGATGCTGCCTGAACCATAGGGGACCGAGGTATATCCATAATGTGTTTATATATATATAAATATAAGATAGAAAGACAGTCAGACAGATAGACAGATAGATAGATAGATAAATAGAACATACGCCACAATGTTTGTAAGTGATGTATAGACAGATAGACAGATAGGTATACAGAGAAATAGATAGATAGACAACTAGGTAGATATAGGTAGACAGATAGGTAAGCAAATAGGTAGACAGACAGACAGATATATGATATATAAAATATACACAACAGTGTTTGTAGCTGATGTATAGACAGATAGACAGATATATAGACAGATAGGTAGAAAAATTAGATAGATAAGATAGATTGGATTAGATATAAATAACTATAATTCTAATAAAATCTTAATTAAATGGTATAGTATAGAGATTAAATCCATGTACCGTAATGGTTTCGCCGGGATGAACCAGACGAACTTAAAGCTCAAGATACTATACACATTGTTGCAAATGTGTATGTATATTTAAAAACATAATTCCTCATACGTTCACTTCCCTGATGGGGAACAATAAACCCTTATCAGCAGTTGGGACGAGATAGCGGGTGTGACACATGTAGTCTTTGTATCTTTATCACCCACATAGATATGATAGTGAAAGCTATAATATACATATATGATCACACGTTGGGTCGACCTGTATACATATTCAGATATGTAATATTACCCATTCAATACAAACGGGTTGACCTTATACACGATATCAATCTTGTTCTTGTAACATCAGTAAGGCAAAAAAAAAAGAAGTTTGTTTCTCAGGCACTTTTTTTTTAATCTGTGCGGACGGGCGATTTTTGTTTTACCCTTTTTTGTATGTTTCGATAAAAATGTCATATGATCAGGGAAAAGCATGATAACAGAAATTTATTTGCTAAACAAGGAAAAGCACTATATAACAAAGAAAAACTTATCAAAATTGTATTATTAATCTTCTTGAAAGATGAAAATCAAAATCAAAATTATTGATGCGGGGGGAGGGGGGGGGGGGGGAGAAATTGACGCGGGCGGTGCCTGAAAACCATACCATTTTTGGGCCTAAACTCCGAAAATGCATGCATGTTATCTGCTGATACATACTGCGGACACGGTTAAGTTATTCATATCAGCATCATGTTTAGCTAATTCTGACAAATGGCGTTCATACGTGTACGACAGATACTAGTAATTAAGGCAGATAAACAGACAGAATAGTTACTGTTTAGTACCTCCGCGTGAGTAGGCCTGTGCCAATTGTCCAGGTATATATAAACGAGGTTATTTCACATGGCTTGTACAACTATTTAGAAAAACTAATGTAAGTCATGGGTGGTGGCGTTCTGTAGTGTGCAGGGGTGAAGGAAACCGGAGAAAAACCACCGACTTTGGACGAGCCACTACAACCTATACTCTCTCTCTCTCTTTCTCTCTCTCTCTCTCATACACACACACATATATATATATCCATGGCGGGGATGTGATAAAAGAAGAATTGTTTCAAATATTTCATTGAATTGGGAAACCAATTATTTTAATGAGCTGTGAATCAGAATTTAGTCCTTCAGGGAACAAGCTTACTGGGATGATAGATAGTTTTCCCTTTTAACATATGAGAGTCTAGCGAGATGTCAAAGTAGGCCCCATCAATATAAAATAGGCCCTTTCAAAATAAGTAGGCCCTATTAAAATACAGTAGGCCCTATCAACACAAGGTAGGCCCTATCAACATAAAGTAGGCCCTATCAACATAAAGTAGGCCATATCAATAAAAAAGTAGACCCCATCAATATAAAGTAAGCCCTTTCACTATAAAGTAATCCCTATCAATATAAAGTAGCCCCCATTCATAAAAAGTAGGCCATGTCAATATAAAGAGAGCTCCATCAATATGAAGTAGGCCCAATGGGCATGAACTAGCCCCTATCAATATAAAGAAGGCCCCATCCATATAGAGTAGGCCCTATCAACATAAAGTAGGCCCTATCAATACAAAGAATGCCTTAATCAACATAATGTAGGCCATTTCAACATAAAGTAGGCCCTATCAATATAAAGTAGACCCTTGCAATATAAAGAAGGCCCTTCCAATATAAAGTAGGATTTATTAATATAAAGTAGACCCTATCAACATAAGTAAGCCCTATCAATAAAATGTAGGCCCTATCAATATAAAGAAGGCCCCAACAATATAAAGTAGGCACAATCAATATAAAGAAGCCCCCATCAATATAAATTAGGCCCCATCAACATAATGTAGGTCCGTTTAACATAAAGTAGGCCCTATCAAAATAAAGTAGGCCCTATCAGTATAAAGGCGGCCCTATCAACATGAAGTAGGCCCTATCAATATAAAATCGGCCCTCTCAACAAAGTAGGCCCTATCAATGTAAAGTAGGCCCCATCAATATAAAGTAGGCCGTATCAATTTAAAGAAGGCCCCATCAATATAAAGTGTGCCCTATTAACGAAATAGCCAATATAAAATGCCTAATGGGTCGTAAATTCTCGGCTGTTTTTGGGAAATTAGTCCTTTTACATGCACAGACCTTACTTCTCTATTGGTACAGAGAATGATTGCTGACCAGAGACATACATACAGTTATATAAGATTGCGATTAAAGGTTATGCATATTAACTTATTACCATATATCTATACTTGAACCTAAAGGTAAAAGCCCCGCGCGGAAGATAAACTCATGATTTGATTGGCTGCTGAAAACGTGGAGTTAATGGAACATTTTAGCAATGTCTTACCTTCTATAAATATACTCTGCTTTTACATATGGTAGTTCTAGTTCAAGTATTAGATAATTTGACGGTCAGCAATGGTTGAATGTTGCTGGTGAAATTTCTGGTTTTAAGGTCACCGAATGAAACTACATGTAAAACTAGCGTGTCTGAAGCAATACTTTTTTATTATACGCCAACTATTATTTCAACGATTTTAGTTACTTGGGTTGGCTATTTGCTTAATTTGTCTGTTTGTAAAAAGTACACGGATTGTGATTCAATTGGATGACGGATTATGGAAACACCCACAGAACAATGAATTATATTTAAGATTAAATCGGGTCCCTCATGGTATGTTTTAAAATGATTTTATACCATTTTTAATAGGACAATATATTTGTTAATTCGGCCGATGGCCAGAGCCATACACTGGGTCTGACTGTTACACCTATAAACAAACACAGTTCCTTTATGTATTATATGTGCATACGCACAATTAAATATAACAGTAATCTCGGGCATCCCACCCTAGTTTAATCAGATTTAATATTTATAACTCTTATAGTTCTTTTCTCAGGTATTTTATCTGGTACCATCCTTGTATTAACAGGTAAGGTTCAGGTAGCTGTAATATTGGTTGGTAGACCACAGCTGGTCTAGTCAGCTGTCACTAGGTCACAAACAAGAAACTGACACCACTAACCTTATCAGATGGAAATCTCGTGTGGTATATTCCGGTACTGATAAGAGGTCCTGACGCATACCAACCGTCTGGGGTTTTCGCGGGACCGGTCAGAGAGACCGGTGAAAACTGCTGTCTCAACTCCGTGACCGCTTAGCCCGCAGTGAAACAGTCACCGGTCTGATCACGCTTGTGTAACGTTAAGGTAAGTGCTCTCAGGTCTCGAGCGCAACCCAACTGTTACGATTTTCACCTTATTAATATACACAACGCTGAACCTAGCAATGAAAATGTGACTAGTAACACGTAGTGATGAAACATTAATTGACAAACACCTGAACACGCCGATGCAACTAATGTAGCTGTATAACTGTTTAGTATCTGTTCATTGCGGATACATGAGACTACATCTAATATGTAACTCCACAGATACTTGTAGATTCAGCCGGAGACGTCTTTAGCACACTGGGACAAATACACTTGGTGTTATCTTCGACATCTTTATGATTGTTGATATATCTACCATTTCTACAAATGGCTGGATCCTTTTTCGGCAATATTTTAAACGTACTAGCATGCTCCCTACCACAACTAAGAGAGAAAATACTAAAACTATCTAATTTATGTTTACAACTTCATGAAAGGAGGTTATGTTTTAATCCATATTTGTGTGTTTGATTTTTTGTTTGCTTGTTAGTTTTCATGAGTAGCAAATCTATCGATCCAATATCCATGAGACTCTAGGGCGGGACGTGAAACAGGGATGAATCCATGAAATAAGGTGCGGATCCGGAAACAGGGACGGATCAACTGGGATTTTTATATCTTTGCGGAGGTGTGTGCTCTACTGAGTGCAATCTATTATTTTTTAATTAACTTGGCAACGTGACGAGTTATTTTGATTAAAACTTCCGTTTGTTGTTGCGTGTGATGGGTGGTACTTTCCACCTGTCGGTTAGGGTTTTTAAATATTCAGACCTGTTGTCGATCACCTTGACACTCGCGCCCTTGCATGAAGCGCGTCCCAAGCGAAGAATCCGTAGGGTGTTCAGTGCAACAAGTCCTCTCTCCAGTTCAGTGCCCGTATTTTCCGGTCTGCTAATGTCGCTAGATATACACGCGAAATGCGAATATAACACTGCTCATATCAAGAAATTCTGTAATTATTTCCAAATAGATAATTGTATTTTACTCGAGTGCAAGCTTTTCATTACTGCGGTCACTGGCTTTTGAAAGAACTGTGCAGCAATAAGACCCGTACACTGCGATTTGCTTTAACCAGATATAAACACATCTGTACATATGAGATTTAGTTATAGACTGGGCGATTCTCTCTCTCTCTATATATATATATATATATATATATATATATATATAGAGAGAGAGAGAGAGAGAGAGGGGGGGGGGAGAGAGAGAGAGAGAGGGGGGAGAGAGAGAGAGAGAGAGATAGATCCGCCAAGGGTCTAATCAAACTTTTGTGTGTGTGTGTGTGTGTGTGTGTGTGTTTGATGAATAAAGAATAATTTGGTTACGGTTCACCAACACGATGATTGGATCACAGGAGAGAACTGCTCGCTTAAGCAAAGGCGGCCTTTACTGATCCAGCCCTCAGAAGAGATAAAAAGTTTGTCCCTTTTTGCAATGACAAAGGACATTTTGGAGTAAATATAAAAAAACAATCAAACAAATCAAACAGCCAACATAATCATATAGAGATGACGTTTAAAACATATAATGAATCTTTGTGAGAGTTTGTGTTGCTTGTTATCCAACAATTGATCTTAGAACCAAAGTCCTGAATGTTTGGAATTTGTATAAATCTTTAAACTTTAACAGCATTTATTTGATATTATTTTGGATGGGAATCCAGTCTACATACACCAATCGCTAATAAAGACACATGCACAACAATAAGGCGGCGCTCAGTATACGACACTGACTATTTAACATATTATGAAATATACTGAAAGTTGCACCTACCGGTAGTTCGCAAGGACACGGTCTTTAATCCTTCGACAATATTTAAGTGACTTAATGTTATCAAAATATGGCTTTTATGGGTAATTAGGAATACGTACCCACGTAATCTTAACCTTGACCCTCACCGAGAAAAGGAAGTGCCTACGTTAAAGTACAATGACATTGTTGACCTATTACACTTCCCAATGGTAAAAGCAATTAACAAATTGACTTTTGACCTACTGGGACAGGTGTTTATATTGGCATGCAGTCGACTGGTGCATATACATGTATTGTCAAAACAACAATATTTTACTGTTGCCGCCCACATTAAGTGTCATGGGAATAGTAGTTCTTTTTTAGTGGAAAAACATTATTCAGCGCGAGGCACAACTTGACCCTGAACATAATAAAAGTGTATTTTTAAATTTGGTCCCTTCTTACAAACGAAACCTTGAGTAAAAAAAAGACCTAAGAATGAAGTTCCATTCTCTCAAAACTAGCGACAGCTCTCAGCAATCCTGATGATACCGCCCCTGGTCCTGAATCTGCAGCAAAATATGATTTGGTCTTTCTTTTCCCATGTCCTGTCCATTGTGTGTGTGTGTGTGTGGGGGGGGGGGGGGGGAGGGGTCGTTACAGAGGTTTTGTGTAATAATGCGTAAACACACGGATAATTACATAACTTTTTTTAAGTAAGAGCACAATATATGTTGACTTCTGTGGCGATATATGAGGTGTCCATGACAAACTGAAAATCTGCAGTCGGAACCTGGCCATATTTGATGTTAAGAAACATATCAAGCCAATAATATATGCCGAATGATGGCTTGTCAATGTGTTCTTTTTGAAAACCGTGAAAATTGAACTCTCTCCTTGGACGAGTTAGTGGAAATAGCAACCCGGTGGATTTCCAGTGAAAGACAGAATATTTTTGTGTGTATCATTGGGCCGTACATTCATCTTAAGCTTGAATGGCAACGCTCGGCTGATGTGTTCCGAATGGTATACATGTATATCTGTACAAGATTCCAATCACGTTGCTGTCCCAACGCCAAATGGTAAAAAATGTGAGCTTGGAGCCGGTCTACTTATTTTTTTCATGGTTTGGTCCTGTCGAGCCGAGGTTCAATAAATCAAGGATATATATATATATATATGTATATATATATATATATATATATATATATTAACAATGACCCGACCAACCTTTATATCATAAGTGTATAGCAACTAACATAGACAATGTTGTTATCAATAATAAATCGTCTTTCGTATCAGTAATTTGTGTATAAATAGCAGGTGGGTCACAACATCAGCAAAACAGTTTCTATTATGAATAATTGACCAAAGCCAACACTGCCTGTCAAAGGTCCAGACTGTCACAAATGTTTAATGTATGATTGTTATTATATTCTTGCCGATGTGGTGAAAGTGAAACTGTTGTGGTGAAAGTGGAAAAAGTAAAATATTAATATAATAAGTATGGGAGTACAGGTGAACAGGTTCATGTTCGATAAGTGTTTTAGCAGGAAAAGAGCTATAACTCGTTACACGTCCGTGTATGTGTGCGCGTGAGAGAGAGAGAGAGAGAGAGAGAGAGAGAGAAAGAGAGAGAGAGAGAAAGAGAGAGAGAAAGAGAGAGCGAAAATTGAACGAATAAACGTTTGAGACAGTCGGAGAGGTCTTCCTTTAACATGTACAAAAGTAAAACTATACAAGTAAATGAAATGTATGTTATAACTGATGATGATGGCACTCAACTGTTACCATGCAACTACATATACTTTGAGATCAACCTTTTGAAACTCCAGTTTGTTATTTCATGAGCGTTGAACAAATTGCAAAGTGTATCCTTATAGGTCCATTTTCCAGATTTTCCCATAACCCTGAGGGACAGAACTTAATTTTGCAAAGTATATTTCGCAGCTCCATCTGTCAGAAACGTCGCCATTGTCAACTGGGCCCATGGAAAATCCGATCCGAACATACCCGGCCGAAGTCTCACGGACCTGTCCCAACGCAAGACCGGGTCACATTATGGTTTATATGCTATTGAGCGACATCGCACTTAGGAAAAATGTCATTAAATAAAAGTGTGTATTTTCTCACATTAGCTTTATGTCATGCTTTATTCAATTATTCATAAAATTTACTCCGTGATCAGATTTATACCTATAACTTCCTTTCATCTTATTAATATTCAAATAGATGAATTAAACTAGAGCAATTATATACCTTCGCAGAATAACATACAACATTTGTATCTAGTTGTTCATAATATCGCTGAAATATATTAATACATATTAATACACATTAAAAATTTGAATTATGAGGCACAGAGATATAAAAAATGAGGAAAAATAACATCTGTGAAAATTTATGTAACGGCGATAGGTGGCGCTGCGAATACGCATAACCACAACAAGAAATCAAACACGGTTGGGCAATTAAACCAACTTCACAGACGAAGGGATGAAAATATTTGGTTCACATTGACTATGTCTGTTGGAACGTAAGTACAATGACCGTCTTAAATCATGTCCGTCGAAAATGTCAGTGTGCCCAGTTGCCTTGTTTGACCTGTGATGGTATGTAAGATTCCTCTGGGGGGCGTGCCTGCCGCACTCAGGATATAAGTTAGTACTACTAGTATACTGACGAAATAAGAACCTTTATTAGTAAGCATCCGGTTACTTGCGTTATGGGAATCCGTTTTATCGTCTATGATGCCATCCAGTTCTTACAAAATTGTTAACACATACATGGTCTAATTGGGATTATTGTTATAATATACTAGTATTTGTTTCTGCTATATTCTAAATATTTAATTATTTGAATTTATCTTGTAATTAAAAAAAATCATTCGACCATCATCAATATGTATGAAAAATACACATACATATATATATATATTATATATATTTACATATATATATAAACGAAGTATATATATATATATATATATAGAGAGAGAGAGAGAGAGAGAGAGAGAGAGAGAGAGAGAGAGAGAGAGAGAGAGAGAGAGAGAGAGAGAGAGAGAGAGAGAGAGAGAGAGAGAGAGAGGGGGGGGGGGAGAGTGAGAGAGAGAGAGGTTGACAGTAATTGTTCATGCATCAGCATGATATATTAAATTATAATAAATCAATTCAGTATTTATTTCCCAGTCTTACACATTCTCGATAATGAATCGATATCATGTTCAAGTATGATCTTTGTGCACCTTCGTCGATTTTCCAATTATATTTATCCATCACATGCCCGCAGCCAATGAAATTGCAGGAAACGATCCTCGCGCGTGAGATGTCGCACTATGGTCAATGTAGAATATATTGGCGAAACAGGTGTCTATCGCGTTAGATAATTGCATGATAGGGGCGCTGGCCCACATAATTGACAAATATAATTAAACGCATAAACGGGCACACATTATTCATATCACTGTTTTCAGGGGCGGTTACATGATTTTAGCAGGGGGGGGGGGGGAGGGGGCGGGTAACACCCTGGTTCAGATATGAAACGAAAATCCCAAACCATTTACAAGTGTTAAGCGTATATATTTCCATCTTCTCAGATTTTTTGGTCGACAAAAGGGGACGCCCCACCCCTCCCCCACATACGTCTTCCTCTAAAGCCGCCCATGTTTTTTTTTGAATGGGGGTTTGTTGCAAAACTCGAAAATTCTGTCTAGACTAATTGATGTACGAAGCGCCATGTATCGCACCATTTCGCACGGCTAGACAAACAAATATCTGCATTTTGGTATTTAGAAACCATTAGAAATAAAAAAAACTATAGTTTTGCCCCTTCTTTTATAGGAAGATAAAGTATATTTATTCAATATATATCGGTTTTTCAAGTTCAAATTTTCAACAAACGGGACTGCTCTACAAACAAAAGTAATTAACTCTTTAGATGCATGCCAAGATTTCCACTTACATGCTTACCATGTCCTTATCTATGACATTACTATAGGTGAAATCATACTTTTAGAAATGAACGGGAGATATAAAAAGTAAAGACACATGTACAATGCTTCAATTTGAAGGCATGCAGGGACAAGTGAATTTTCGACAGAAAAAAAATTATTAAAGAGATCAAAAGTTGTAAGATAAAGCTACAGTAACCTGCATGGAGCATCAAGTTCCAATGTGGTATAATTGAGCTCATGGCCTGCATGGCGTTGCTATCCGCTATAATCACGCCGACCATGTCTATGAGCAAAAAACTCATATGTCCTTGAGAGCCCAATGTATATCCATGATGAAATGTACATAGTAGAGACCAAACCCCGAATCCTCCATGCACTTATTTACTGACGCGAAACTCATCACCCCATCGTGAACAACGCAATGAAAATGGCGTATATGAGCAACACGATATATCATACTAATTTTCTATTCCTTTATGAACGTGAATTTTGCATTATTAACCTCATTAATGAATTCTTATCTGGAACGATCGCAGCAAATGCACGGAATGGGAACACTGTATACTAGAGGATTTGCATTTGCATTTTAAGAACATTTCTCATGGGAAAATACGCACTAGAAATTATAATAATACAATAATGGTTTCATAACTCTGCGATATATACGAGTACCCAATTAATGCTACCTATTTTCAAGTGATTTTGCATATTACAGTTTGGTTAAACATCAGCCTTCTAGTGTATATATATCAGGAGAGGAATTTATTTAGGGCTACGCCCTGTTTTCCAATCCTAATTGATATATTCAATAAAATACTGTTTACACCAAGTAACTCGAGATACTCGCGTAAACAGGTAAAAAGGTTAATTATTCAGTCAACTATTAACTCATATGAAATTTCATATTTAAGAATCGTGGAGAAACATAATATGATGCTGAAGCCCTTTTATGTATTTAATATTTGGTAACTTCAAGTCCCAGTCGGGTACAGCATTCTTGGTATACCCATTTATAAAAAACATCGTTGATTCACTAATTTGTAGCATCGATCAATAAATATTGATCAATATATAGGTCCACCACACGAACGAAATTATTACCGAAAAGATACCCGTGAATTGCCTATGATAAATAAATTAATACAACGTATCTTTAATTGGATGTTTAAAAAGATAATTAATTTTATTCCACATTATATCACCAGCTCACCAGATTAATCATAAACAAATCAAGGAATATAAATGAGCATGCTTACTCACCTGTAATCGCCGCGTGGTTTGGTGGTCAGTGAATGGACCGCTTCAACCTGCGTGGTCGTGGCAACGGACGTTTCATATCGGACGTTCTGGATGATTTTAGGGGGACCCTAGGTGAAAGTGAGTGATCGTTACATAAGCGCCTACCTGGGGTCAAGAGCGTTCATTTTAATGAGAGACTCTATATTTTGCATCATGTATACTTAATTGTACACACACACACACATAAAATATATATATATATATAATATATACTTAATAATTAAATATTTGACCACGTTTGTTTTGGATATGTGTTTCAGAAGGATATCACATAATTCCCACTTCACCTGGTCATGTTAAAGCAGAACATGAAATTGTTTATATATTTAGAATATAAATAAATATGATTTATACAATTCAAATCAAGCGTACATATAATCAAAATAGAAGACACCAGTAACATTCAATGAAGTAACCAACATGTTAATATATATCTTGTATCTTATGAGAGGAATTAATATAGGGCTACGCCCTGTTTTCCGATCCTTATTAATGATTCATAAACTACTGTTTACACCAAGTAACCAACATGTAACGTATCTCTTTCGGCAAGCTTTTGGTAATTAATTAAAAAATTTTTTTTGTTTCTTGGGATAGGCACAGGGAGTAGATTTACATGAAATTGTATGTTGGTATGTGTCCTTGTGTGAACTGCGCTGTGAGTCTCACCATCGGAGAATTGGCGCTATATAAAAAACTATATATTATTAATAATATTATCATTATGTAACGCAATATGCCAAACTCATCTTAACAGGACAACTTAGTAATACGGAAAAAAAATCCTCATTTCCCCGTTAATGTTAGGCTTTGAAGAATATATATATATATATATATATATATATATATATATATATATATATATATATATATATATATATATATATATGTGATTTTATACCGTATGAGTAATATTCAGGTGCTGGCTCATGTGACTGATAGGTCACCTGCTTTTGATAAGAAATGGCGCCAATGAGTGTATGTACGTACGGTGGACAGTTGAAGTACCTGCGGGAACATGTCACACCTGACTAGTTATAAATTACCTGCAAGCACGTATCTTTATGCAATTTGGGGAATATATATATATAAGGGTATATTTATGTATATGTATATATCTACGTAACAAAAAAATGATATATATGTATGTTTATATTTGTATTCCTGTTACAATACATCAAGAGAGACAGGGAGACAGAGATACAGAGAGACAGAGAGAGACAGAGACAGACAGAGAGAGGCAGAAAGAGACAGACAGAGACAGAAAGACAGAAAGAAAGACAGACAGACTGCTATATAGCTAGACAGAATTCAAGACACACACATCGATAGACAAACAAACTGACAGACAGACAACTATAGTCTGCGAGTGGAACGCCCGTTTCCCGACAGACTTTTATATACCAAAATTTACCTGTAAAAGACTGGTATATACAGTACACAAACCCGGTTATCACTTCGGCATTTTCACACGGAGTCTAAAAGGTAAAAATCTGTGTATAGATTGTCAAACTGTTATCTCTTCTCTTGTAACATCACACATCACTACGTGCCATGGAGCATGTATATTCCGACGTATACTTTGACTGTCGTTTACCAAATATAGCACATGCTTCTCACCATCACAATTGTCAGTCATGGTACAACGTTGTATGTTTCGTGTCAGGAACCAGGACCGTCAAACACGTTTTTGTACCAGTCAAAGAATTGTATTATAAATGAAGGTGTAACCACTCAACCGTTGTTCCGCAACTTACGTGCGTCTACGCCTTGGATAAGTCGTTTGTTTGGTCTTAAACTGTCGAGAACAATGCCGAGTGCGTCATAAGGAGGGTCTTTTCTCATATTTACATATAAATGCTGATGAATTAAACATTATTTCTCGATGATTGATTGGTGAGCTTTATTCCTCCGTTAAATGATGAGCTTATAATCAAATTGGTATAATACATTATTGACAAATAATAATAATAATAATAATTATTATTATTATAATAAAAATGACAATACCAGAGTGCTGACAATGATTGCGGTGCAGACGCATGTTAAACATTCCGGTCACAAAGCATATATGTATGTGTATTTAGGTTTAAAGGGTAGACAATTGGGTAGGGTGATTCCAGTGTTTACTTACATCTTATTTTGGTTTGAGCCTAAATACGATAGCTAAATTAAATTTTAACAGAAATTATTTTTTACATAATTTAATTTTTTTTCTATATTACATTTGGGCAGCAATATTGTCCACAAACATTAGTTATCACAAGTCATTTACATGTAAACACTGAGTGATAAAATGGGGCGTATCCGATGTAAAAATAGCATATATTAAAGTCTTTTATACTATGTTTACATGGTTACGCCCCCTTATACCTCCCAGTGTTTACATGTAAATGACTATTGATAACGATTGCCTGTGATATTGTCCATGACGTCTGGGTCCTGTTTTTGGGTTTGTGTCTTGTTCTTTGCCATGCGTTTAGTGAATTGTTGGGTACAGTGACACCCCGAATTGAGACCTAACAACAGTTGAGAGGAAACACTCAGTTCTTGGCCTTCTTGTTCCCTGTTAGGTCTGTGTTATTGCCTCCGTGGGGAGGGTATGTATTTATTTACGTTTGTATGTGTGTGTGTTTGTTTACAACATAACTCACGCAATCATGAACTGAATCTCAAATTTTCAGGGCTGTTCGAGAAAGGACCAATGAAGGAACGATTATATTTTGCTGTATCCGGTATATGATCCGAATTTAGGAACGTCATCAGAGAATATTCACAAATGTATAGTCACTTATGTACGATTGAACCTGGCAATATGGCAATATGGAACGAATAAGTGAATGCAAATACGGTTTCGGGAGCGTCCCATAATAGGGCCCCCTAGGTCGGAGGCTTGCAGTCCTTAGAGTGTTTATTTTAGTTTCAAAAATAAATAACTCAGAATTGAGACCACTCCTGAATCCAGAATTATTCCGGCACATTTCCTGGGCCCAAATTTTGATCTTGTCCCCAAAAAGCATCCTCAAAGCACTGTTACCTCATTTGTCGGGAGTCAGTGACCGCGCTGAGGATCACTGCGCTCAAACGTTAGATAAGGCTAACTGTTACATAAGTATATAGTTATAACGCTCCGCATGGCTGACCAGCCTGGGCAAACCATGCGTGTCCTAACGCAAAACCACAGTGCATGGCCTCTTTCATTAGAATTAAAAGCTAGTGATATTCTGTCTCTAATGCACGAAACGATTGCTTTTAAAATACATATATACATGTGGTGTGGGAAGACACGATTCATTTTCGTTTGTTTGGCAATAATCTGACAGACGTCAGGTAAACATTATGTATATAGTCATTCCTGATCACGAATAAATAGTTTAAAATTGCATATTTTGATTAAATAAACTCAGGCATTACACATTCGTTATAACGACCGCTTTACTCTGTGCCTAATTATCGGGTTCCATTTTCCTATTAAGACTCGTGTTAAAATCAAACGCTCCCTAAACTAATATCACGATGATACATAAAACACTTTTGCATGTCAATGTGAGGCCCAGCCGATTAAATGAACCCTTTCATTTGGGAATAAGAAAATAGGACAGAGGCACATTGCTGACGTTGAATGACTAAAATGTATTTTATGGTTGGAATGTGCCTGGGACTTTAAATCTGATAGTCCCCGTGTTTATACATGTACCGGTCTAAACCATTTTATTTATTTTAAACACTTATATACCAATTATTTGTGTGGTACCAATTAATCGATTTTATCGATGGTTGGTCGTGTTCTTTCATAATCGATTAAATTGGTTGTAGTTTTGCATAATCGATCACATATTATTATGTATGCACAAACAAAGTTGCCATATTATTGGCAAATATGGAATTCTGTAAGCGATAAAAGAAAGCTCATTACAGCATTAAAACTTTTCAGCTTGATGTAGAGGTATGACTTAATTTACTTGGTATAACTTTTTACAGCAAATTTCATGGTAATATAAAAGGTATATAAAAAATGGATTAATAATCAATAATCGTTAATTTTTCATCTTTCAGTTATCGAATATGTCTTTACAATCGATTCCTTCCACCACTAATTATGCACTACCAACAGATTCACCAGAATATGTGCGGCACCAGACATCCTTTCTAACCCTTCAATAGCCATGGGGATAATGTAATAACATCAAACAAATGCATTTATGATGGCAAATAAACCAGTGATCACATTATTGAAGATGGAATTACAAACCCCTAAGGGAACTACATGTACTTCTCAAATATCTGCATTTCTTATTACACTTAAGCGAGATATTACCTTAACACTCTAACAACCTGACATTATACACATTGTGAATTCCATCTAGCCAAACTACTCAAAATATTTACTTTATTGATGACAACATGAAGAGAAGAAGAAATTGCAAAGTTTTGGTGAAAGGTGCATACACGTTTTCAATAATACCTGCACATGTATTTTCTAACGGTTTTATAGTTCATGTTGGCTGTATATAAATTTCCCCAGTAAAACCATCCCAGAACAGGGTCTTCCTATATCTCCACCTGTTTTATATGTTGTTATGGTTCTGCGTGTGAGTAAACACAATCCAAGTGTGTCCTTTTACCATAACAAGATTGCTTGACCAGAGTTTCGGTCCTGATTTGGCATGCGCAACAACTCTCAAACACAAAGAAGTAACATGAAAAAAGAAAACATAGAAGAAAAATTTGAAACTTGAAAAGCTATAATTTGTGAAGTCGCGCTGTACGGCCACCTGGTGGCGATCCCGCTATGTGTATACTTTGCACCACTGGTCACACCCAAGCTTGTTTCACTTGTGCACAAAAGTGAGCAAACGGTTTCATAACGACATATTGGCAGATGTTCTAAAGAAAAAACACTTTATTTCATCATGTATATTCAACTTACCCTTTTTATGAATAGGCCTCTTTAAATACAATAGAGTTACAATAAATCCAAATGCAAAAAAATAAATTTAATGCAAATGCGTCAATTAAGTTTTCATTTAATGCATTTTCGGATGCGATTTAATATTAACAAATTAATATGTCATAAAAATATGATATTCTAACGAAAATGAATATTCACTAATTTATTTTCATTTGATCTATGTTTGGTTTGATAACACAAATAAACAATGTAAAGGTATTTTATAACACTAGCTTATCCTTTTTGTTTATTATTTTGAACATGAAGACCGGATTAGTTGAACTATTTTAATAATAACAGATAACACAACAGCACACCTGTGAGCATTTTGTTGCACAGGTCATATGAATAAAAATGCTGAAAGATAATTTGTATATTAATAAGCCATCGATAAGTCAAAAGTTTATTTCAAACCCTACTTACCACATATTTTTCCTACTTACCACATATTTTTCCTACTCACCACATATTTTTCCTACTTACCTCATATTTTTCCTACTCAACACATATTTTTCCTACATACCACATATTTTTCCTACTCACCACATATTTTTCCTACTTACCACATATTTTTCCTACTTACCTCATATTTTTCCTACTCACCACATATTTTTCCTACATACCACATATTTTTTCTACATACCACGTATTTTTCCTACTCACCACATATTTTCCTACTCACCACATATTTTTCCTTCATACCACATATTTTACTACTTACCAAATATATTTCCTACTAACCACATATTTTATCAATGGAATAAAATTGTGTTTGTTGAGGCTCTAGGAACAACTAAACTTTTATTAATAGAAAATGTAAAGAGTAACAAACTGCCTTCTGCCTCGATACACACCCACAGATGTCGACAGATGGCCCCTGAGAAACATAATTTGAAATATCTCTGGATTTATGCAGAGATAAGAAAATGGCCCCCCTTAGGACACACTTTGCATCACTCCAAACAGTTCAAGACCAAACCCTGCATATTCGAGGCATGGCACCTGAGAAGTTCCGTGACAAAAGTCCATTGGGACCAGCGGTGCATCGTCAGCTATATCACAGATGGTGGGTATTCATAAATGTTATTAACATTATTGTTTGATAATACTATATTAGCAAAGATTTTTTAAAAATAAAAGAGATTTTTAATGAGTTATTGAAAACTGGGTTTGCATTTAAAAAAACAGTAAATTGGTGCAAATGCACCTGTAGCGTTAATTCCTGGTAGCTCTGCATTGAATAAATGTAACACTTTCAAATGCAGGTGTGAGGGATTAGAGCCTAAGCCTTTGCAAATGTAGAGGAGTCAGCAAATTTGTTTAGACGTATTTACCAGTGCGTATAGTTTTATCTAACAAGTTGTTACAATCACCAGACTAAATTTTTCTGTTGGCTTAGGTGGGGTTTGTAATGCTACACGTTTCAGGTGATGGTTATTGCATGGATTATACTTACTTTCATATTAATTGTTAGGTGTCAGGTGTGTTTGCTTGGCGGATAAAGCTGCTTATTATTTAATGAGGAAACTGCATACAGGCTCGATTAAACAAGCTATAGCGCTATAAGCGCTCAATAGTACAACAGTTAGATAAACAATGTCGCATATAGTACTTGGACGGCCAGATATTGTAAGAAAGGGCACGGTTATTTTTATTAAGAAACAAAGCGGTCAAAGCGCTTATTATTAGTGCCATTATTATTACTAATCAGTGATGTGCCGTTTAATCGATTATATCGATGCTTGATCGTTTTCTTTCACAATCGGTTAAATATGTTGCATTATTGCATAATCGATCACAAACGACTATATACAGTAAACCCTCGTAATAACGACCACCAACGGGACCTCGATATAGTGGTCGCATTTTTGACGTAGCAATTTTCCCGAAACAGATTGATCATTTTTAAGTTTTAAAGAACTTTTATTGATTTTGATTTTTTAAAGTGAAATCCATATTTTCAACCTATGAAACTGTTAACAAATGCTCCAAATAAGGCAATGTTCTTTTTAATTGTTTAATTCTTTTATGAATGAAAATAAAAAATCTTTATTCATGTATACACTTTTGAAAGTTTCAAGTGTACCCTTAATTAATGCTAATATTTTCGAATGTGTCCTTGTTTACATGGTATATTACCACGTGTGTTTGGAAACATACGTGACCAACGTGCCCCATTTTGCGTAGAGCTTACAGGTTTGCATCAAACGTCTTTCTTCGGTATTTCTTAGGTCAGCGGCGCCCATCACGACCTACTCTGTTCGCGCGTTAGAGGCGAGGGATGCACAAGCCCTGTAATCAAACATTCGTACCCTGTGGGTTCGTATTATCGAGTTCCCCGTTTCACTGAGTCGTCTACAAACATCTCTTTCGTTACAAATGTGGGTGCATGTCGTTCCCATAGATAACTAGGAAGTTGTCAGAGCCCACATTTATACCTCCGCAAAGATCATTGTAAAATTCTTTTATTGCAGAATATGCATTTTAAATTTGACTATGAGTTGTTTCTTGGTGATGCATGATTATAGAGAACTAAATTGTCCCATAGTAAAAGTTAGCTGAAGTTTTCTCCCTCCCTGTAAAAAAGCTGCCGATGTACCATACAGAATGGAAACACTTGACATACCCAAAATCATGGCACATGATTCTACACAGATATTTATTACAGTATAATCTGATAACAAACACAATATGATGATTAACATGGAATCGAAATCTCGACTTGACAATCTCGGATTCGAAACAACTCTGATAATCACTGCATCACCTGTTTGGTTTACATAACCACTGAAAAGGTAGTTACCAACGCAGTGACTGGTGTTGGAACACGTGTACTATAGTATGCATCCCGATGTTGTTTAGAAACCTACCTGCATTCGGCGACTTCCTACGGGAGCGCATGGTGGTGTGTCGGGCCATGGGACTGATTTAAGGTCGCCACATGTTATGTAAACTCTGAAGACGATAACACATATATTTTATGTTTTGTCACCTACTTGTATAACCGACCTCCAAAATGACAAACGACTTCATATTTTATGTATATATATGCAAAAACATACGCGCTTCATCATGTGACATATGTATATTACTAGAACCCATATTTTCGTCTGATATGGGTCGAGTGTTATATGGGGCAGTTTTTTGTTCTATAAGTGAGTCATCAATCATCTTGACTCATATACTATTATAACTAATATAAAATGCAAGATGGCAAAATTGCGTTGCTGGGCAGAAAATGTATCATTAAAACCGTCATCTGTGGCTCCGTTGAAGAGCAAAGGACTCAAAGCCGGGAGATCGTGAGTTCAAATCTCATTTTTCACGGCCGGCCCAAATCTAGGGTGAGCGCTCTGCAGGCTTAATGGAAGGTCGTGCCCAACGCACTCAAACGAGTGCGACTTTCGGGGGTTCCTCGGTTGTATGACCTAGCAATGGGGAAGATGACACACCCAGGGCCCGCAGGTGCAGTGGTCACCGGACCTGGTTAATACCAGGAATGGCAAAGAAAGCGTGTGATGCTGCCCTGTCACGTAGTCCGAAACTGCAATGGAATTTTGCAGATGTACATGTTTTTAGTGAAGCCGGCATTAAAAATGGAGATGGTTTTCTCAAACAACAAAAATACTGCAAACAAACACAACATATATAATGGTAAATGTACGACCACTCGTAAGTAGGCATTCCATGACAGAAGGATAATTACAATCGTTGCATGCGTGCTGAACTATAATAAATATGAGGTAAAACATGTGCTATAAAATGTTATTTGGTCTATTAAACGGTTTTGTGTGAGTGGTGCGGAGGAACAACTGTCACGGGACTTTCACGGGGTCACTCTGTCCCGTGGCCAGGTTCGTTTGAAACATTCGAAAGGATGCCAGAGAAAATATGAGCACTCTCTCACACACACCCATGAACAAACAACCAAGATAGCATGTATATAACCTTTGTATTGACTATATGTAGAGGGAATGAAATAATATGGCTTGGCTGGTGGTAGCTGTCGGCTCTACAGTTTGTACTTAACAAGAAGCTGCTGTTACCACGCTCACTGACAGTGGGACCATCCCAAAAGTGCAAGACATGAAGACAAATAAACCCTTATTGAGTCTACACTATTCTCCACCAAATCTTACCAAAAGAGATGTGTCACAAGAAGAGTAATTGTAATTTACCAAGGAAAACAGGAAGTACAATTAGTCCAAGAGAAGAGTGATAGGAAGACAAATTAAATTCAACAGGGCATGTCACAAATAAATAGAAGAATACTAATTATGATATATAATAACCAATTAAGTTCTTTACAGAGGTTGCAATAGTGTATTAACAATGCATTAAGGAAAATTGTGCCAGGCTCAACGATCATGCAATAGAGTGAAGTAATGTTTGTCGTCAAAGGTTGACACTGTTGGTAGTGGGTTGTCATGGAGTCCTCCAATCCACCAAAGTCATACAGTTACTCCCGGTGCCTGGTTTTCCCAATGGCTTTGTGGCTTCAGTACAGTCATGCATAAACAATAATGTTAAACATCAGCTGCATTCTCCTGTATTGTTCTGTTTGAGAGTTGGCTACCATTGGGACAATTACGTCATGTACCGTAACTGTTCATTTGGCTCTGACTTTCATTCCAGGTTCGTACTTCTTTAAGCAGTTTTGGTTGTGTTCATTTAACATGTGAAACTCTAAATTCCAGGTTCACAGACCAACTAAGGCCTTCAAACACCATTCTTTTTGCACCAAGACACAAAATAGACAGGTACCCTGCTCTATTATGGCCCTCAGCCCAGCATAGAGACAGGCGTACAACGCCATCTTAAGTACTCCCATCATGGACGTTCACGCGATCCTGGTTGATAATCCATGAAGTTTCTTATAAAATGACTTTCTTCAGTTATTTCTATTTTTAAATATTGAAGAATGAGTTGTTGCACAAAAATTGAATGATGGATGTATAGATAATACGATATACTGGAGCTTTGATATTCCACTGTGCGTAGCAGTGATTTATTATTAATATCTATTAATCTAATCATTAATGTCACACGTAATGTACTGCCAACTTTTGATAACTTCTCTGAGCAAACGAAATGCTTATTTTTATCATATATAATACATACTGGAGTTGGAACAAGTCTGCCGGGAGTATATAAGATGGCGGTGTACGCCCGTCTCTATGATTGGCCTAGAGCAGCGGTGCCATTATAGAGCGGGGTACCAGTTTAGGCACAAAAAACCATCACAGCCTCACTTTGAGTTGTGTGCATACTGGAGCATAAGAAAGGACTCGTGACCGAGAGAAAGGGAACTCTTGCTCAGCAGAAAATTTGGAAAGTAAAGGACACAATTTAAAAACAATATGAATACACAGGGCATTGAAAATCTGGACCTTACCTGGTCAACTTCACTCAGACAAAACTTGAAAGCTGAGTAGGGATTTATTGAAACAGGAATCTACTGGCCCGGGAAAAGTACAGGGCAAGCAAGCAGGCTACGAAAACTGAATGACATGTAAATGCATCAATAAATATGGGTTTCAGCAGTCAATACTCTCCTTGGGAAGAAAATGCTGGCATTTTTCAGTGTCTATATTACCAATGATCAAAATGTTTACAGTGAACGGTAAATTTTGAAGACAGACAGAAGACAGCCTTAAAGTCATTAAAGTCATTAAGTTATTATTTATGAAAATCCCTTCATAACAACAGCTTTTACGAACTTGTTCTGATATCTTAGGCTAGAAATACAGTGACCTTTGAAGGTCATTCGCCACGCACTAAGCTCATGTTTTACTCTGACAGACACTGACTCAACCTTGAACCTATATTCTTGTAGAACCATCGCACAACCATTATAGGTTTGTTCAAACGTTTAGATTTGTTGACATAGTTAGGGACCTGTGATCTGTTTAAATGATGAAGGCCAGTCCAAATAGGTATGGGTCATATTCCCGGCCTGTCCATAGCAAGGCATTCCTTCTCTACAGCAGAATAATTCTGCTCGGACTTGGACAGTTTGTGGCTCGAATAAGCCACCGGATGTAGAACACCATCACAGTCCTGTAGCAGAATAGCTCCCAGTCCTCGATCTGAGGCATCCGTTTGGAGCACGAATGTTTTAGAGAAGTTGGGCAATTGTAATATTGGATGGTTTCTTAGTTTTGACCTCAGAGCTTGAAATGCTCGCTCCTGCGGCTCTTTCCATTTGATCTTATTGGGTTGCCCTTTTCTGGTGAGGTCAGTCTAGGAAAGAGCAACCTCCAAGTAGTTTGGGATGTAGCATTTGTAGAAACCTGTTATACCAAGGAAAATACAGACTTGTTTCTTTGTCACAGGACCCTCAGTATATCGCACTTTCCTGACAACAGCTTAGTTTGTAGCCAGATGGCCGTTGTCCACCTGATGGCCAACACAAACCCGGGAAGGGGGGGGGGGACTCAAGCGGGGCATGGAAGTGGGAGGGGGGGGGGGTGCGAGGTGGGATAACAGCCTATCAGCTAGCCAAGAAGTTAATATATATATATATATATATATATATATATATATATATATATATATATATATATATATATATATACTCCGCCTACTTCAATATCCTTGTACAAATTTACGTCTGAAACAAGGGGAAAAGTTTGCCACCTGCGTATGAATGTGTACAGTAAAGAAACTTGAGGTAAATATGACTGATATTTTTTCCTCAGTGTTACATGCAATGCGGATGGAGGGGGGGGGGGCATGGTCATAAGCATAACCCCCTGGATACGCCCCTGCTTCAAAATGTGACTCGGCTGCCGTGGCAAAAAATTCACAGATGACCCCGGAATTGTGGTCTCAACATCCCAGACTCTCCAGGTTTTCTTCCGATTTAAAGCTCTGTATATATATATATATATATATATATATATATATATATATATATATATATATATATATATATATATATATATATATGCGTTTGCGAGAGAAAGATAATGAGAGAGATGGGTTATATTCCGAGGGCATCATAATATATATGTATCTATATCATTATATGCATATATGCGAGAGGAATAATATATGATTTTGTAACTGTGTTGTACTCGTGTGGCCGTAAACATATATATAGTATGTGTGTGTGCATGTGCAAGATTTGCAACGTAGGTGATTTTCACACATTAGGCCAACATGATCCACGGGATTCCAGGTAAAATGACGTCACGCCAGCATATGCTGTTATACCTGATATTTTCTATGTATCACTAACTCCTCCTGCCAGTTCGCGCATATATGTTATATATATATATATATATATATACGCACACACGACTACATAAGCATTTTCTTAATGTTAATGTATATATATATATATATATATATATATATATATATATATATATAAAGCTTTAGTCATGAGTATATCTATTTACTCTGAGTTTATACTTACGTAGCAGGCGCTAGCAGTGTACTCCAGATCAACAGCCAGCCATGCAGGAATGTGCATCCACAGGGCATTGACTTCACAATGTCTATCAAATAACAGGGCGCTCACGATTCAGTTTTACATGACCATGCATGCGATATATCTTCAGGTGCGGGATAAAATTATAACTAGTCACGTGACATTGATAGGAAAAGGCGCAACTGTGTGTATACGAGCCAAACCAACTGATAACATTATTGATGGTTCATTACGTAACGGCGTGAGCGTACCTTGCTGATTATGACTATATATATATATATATATATATATATATATATAAACCAGATATTTATGTTTCTGATAAGTTGGATACAAAGCAGTGACGCCTGTATATATATATATATATATATATATATATATATATATATATATATATATATATATTTATATATATATATGATTGGAAACCTCGCCAAATTACGACCACTTTTTCTAGGTGTAGCCGATGGCTGGGCGGAAACCAATGCATTGCATAACTAAATAGTGATAGCCAGTAGATAATGGGGTGCAGGGCATAAATCAAGCCGTGTCTGTTTATGTGCGTGTGAATTGTTCTTAGGAATTATCCATTTCTAGAATTTTCCGGTGAGAAGGTATAAATAAGGGGCTGTGTTTAGAGCCGGCAGAAAGGAATATACCAGCGAGCATTAAGAGTGTTGCTTTCTCGTCAGTTTGTGGACCTTACCGATAATTGCAGTGGTGTCAGATATTCAACGGATGTTATACAGATTTAATACGGACTATCTCCAGTTTGCCTTTTGATTACTGCTATTTACTTGGATTATTCCTGTAAAAGGCCTCTTGTTGAGCTGTCACAGTGGTGGTATCCAGAACTCAAAGCCTAGGATCCGGACACTCTGGTACTGTACATTTTTATTGTTATACCGTGCCATGGTTAAGATTAAGTGTATAGTAATATTAGATTGTCGTAAGAATAAATTATAATTATTTGTTAACAAAAAAAAACACTGACTTCTCTATTCATTCCCCTAGACATTTCACGCTGCCTAGTGTGACAGAATCTCCGTAATTATCTCCATAACAAATTTCTGCTGATCACGCTTACGTGATCTGTTGTTATTAGGTTTCGTAACAATCTCTTTATATATATATATATATAGCGAGAAGAGAAACAGAGATCGAGAGACTGAGAGACAAAGAGAGATGGACTTTCAATTCAGGTTACAAAAAAAGCTGACTCGAGGTAAAAACGGAGATTTTAATAATAAAGTTTTACTAGTTTTGTGAGAAATAAGTTGATATTGAGTTTATTTTCAGAAAATATCTAATTCCATGTCACAATATTGTACCTGAATAATACTTGTCAAGAAATATATGAAATAACGTAATTAATGCCCGAAGTAAAAAAAGTTTATTAAACGTTCATTCCAAACCTTGAATTGGGACCAACTGTACAGTTTAAGTTTGAGCATATGCTTATTTCATTGAGATCCTCTCTTCTCCATTTCTCACTCATGAATCCACGTATAAAGTGAATCCATACACGCCCGATCCCGCAATCAACTGACCCATATTAACTGACCCGTAATAATCCTCTTTATACAATATAGACTGGTCCGCAATAAACTGGTCACAATACAAAATAGATTGGTTCCTTTCATTTGCCGATTCTAGAGCCACGACCCCTTACATGATTGTGTATGAACTATTATTGAGATTGCTGACAGAAATGAAATAACATTTTCTGGTCGATAAATTCACATTGGCGGGACTTAAGCTCCTAAGAAGCGTTTGTTACTATATTGTTAGCGTATATGCCGGCGAGAAATTTAGCGCGTATGGATATACGTAATGCGGCTCTTTGTCCGAACGATCGGCAGATTTATCCCCATTTATAGGTAAAATATAAATATATAAATTAAATATAAATATGATATAATAATACTTATTCAGATTGGCTGAAAACTTAGAGGCAACACATTTTTAGACAGGAGATTAAAACAAAACATCAAGGCCTAATTTTTTAATTCGTTTGGTAATTGACAGACAATTAAGTATAAAATCAAGTAAGTGCACCTTAAAATGCTCAGCTGTTTACATGAGTGAAATTAAAAATGGAGCAGTAAAACACGTGTAGTTTTACCAAATCCTGCCATCACCAGATCCTTTTAACGCTGCATAGTTTAACAAACACACACACATATTTTTATAGACAGGGGATTAAAACAAAACATCAAGGGCTAATTTTCTATTTCGTTTTGGTAATTGACAGACAATTAAGTATAAAATCAAGTAAGTGCACCTTAAAATGCTCAGCTGTTTACATGAGTGAAATTAAAAATGGAGCAGTAAAACACGTGTAGTTTTACCAAATCCTGCCATCACTAGATCCTTTTAACGCTGTATAGTTTAACAAACACACACACACATATTACACACAAATTTTAACAAACACACACATATTACACACACATTTAGGGCTGGGTATATCGCATTTATATACAAATTCCCTGGACGGGACCTTTGATCATATGGTCTTTCAAACCCATTGGAACGTTTTTTTGATAAACTACCTTAGGCGTGAATATAAACACGGCATATAGGTTTACTTATATATATATATATATATATATAAATATATACGGTTTAAGCACCTCACTAATCTAATTTGAATATCTAAATTAGAAACAGAAAATTCATTTTACCACAATGAATCAGTTTCAGTCTCGTTTGACAAAATATAGAAAAATATCGATATATGAAAAAAAAACGCTATACGCAGTATACATGCGAATTGCCGTATCCCGAAATACCGACATATATGTATGTATATATATATATATATATATATATATATATATATATATATATATATATATATATATATATTCTTAAAACTATGTGCACGTAATTTTATATAAACATGTGCATGAAGGCGAGGAAGGTACTGTGTAATTAAGACATCACAAAGGCCACCACAAGCAATCAATTATGTAAGGATTTCGGGGGATAATGTATTTTGACAATATTGCCACGTGTTGGTGACATTATCGCTGTACTTTTTTACAGGCGAAGGACAAACAATATTATAAACAAAATTTTCTGGCATAATAACCACACAAATACAGCAATTAAATAGCAACTGCGCATATGCGCACCAATCCCCCCCCCCCCCACCCCTTTCCCAAATATAGAATCCAGCCCTCGGTGGAACAGTACTTCACACAGCAAGGGTGAATGAAATTTAAATATTGTTACAGATGTCTCTTATGCAGCAGTCTTACATGTATATCTGCAGCGCCAGCATTTGTCGTTGCTATGGGGCATAGCCCGGCCCACGCGTGGGGTCTGACGTGTAAACAGCGGTCATGCTAGTCTTGGGCTTTCTCGCTTGGCCGGCCCACGAGTGAACACTGATATGTAGAAACACAGCGTTCGTTGTTCTAGATATTTCCTGTAACGTGTGTGTTATTGGATTCTTTGGATTGTTCGAGAAATGGAAAATTCTCGGCTTGAGGTGAAAAGTTATAAATAAGGGGCTGTGTTTTAGACCCGGGAGAGAGGAGAGAAATATTCCAGCGGACACAGAAGAGTGTAAGTCAGTTTGTGGACCTTTTCCGATAATTGCAGCAGTTATAGCTTTTCTTCGATTTTGTAACGGATTTTAATTAGTCTTCAGTTTTCCTTTGAGATCACTATCAAAACTTCACTTTTGGATTACAAAAAAAATTGATTTTGTGATTGAACTGGACTGTTATTCACTGAGAAGATTTATGTGAACTGTTCATCAGGATTATATGCATTTAATGACTTTTTGTCGCTGTGACAGTGGTGGTATCCAGGTACTGTACACTTTAGGATTATACTTGTATTGATTTACTGTTGTACTGTTGTTATACTGTGAAATTGTATTGATTTAGTGTATTGTAATGTTAGGGTTGTTTTAAGAATAAATCATAATTATTTGTTAACAAAAAAAAAAAACACTGACTTCTTTATTCATTCCCCTGGACATTTCATGCTGCCTCGTGTTACAGAATCTGATTTTTTTCCCTTTACAAAACGTATGTTCGTCACAACTAGGTTATCTGTTGATATTAGGTTCCGTAACAGTATATCTGAGAGTGCAGTTTAGTCCCAACCCCACATATGCTCTTGTGTGGGATTCCAAGACTGTTCAATCTGTCTGTATCTGTAAAAGGGAGAAAACCCATCATGATCTCGGGTTTTATTATTATATTAAGACAAAATTCTGTTACGGTGAGCTTAATGCAACTATAGATTCCCCAATTTTAATATGTCTATATCCCTTATAAAACGGGAATAGTATAAAAAGCAATGTCTCTGCTTCAAAAACGTTCTTACTGCTCAAGTTATGGTGGTTACGAGCAGTTTACGGCCGGTGTCATTTTAGACCAAAATACACAATTACTCTTCCAATTGCCGATGCGTTGTAGTTGTCGGCCTATACAAAATAAGACACTTTTGTCCAGGGTCGTCTATATAGATGGGATGGGGGTACATATCAACCCACTTTTTTGTAAGTGGGAGGGTCAATGTTATCACCCCCCCCCCCGATATTCAGAGAATAATATTTAATTACTGAAAATCAAATATATAACTAATTAGAATAATAGACTTTAGTTCCATCTCTGATTTTACTGTATGGTATATCATATACCTTAACCTGGTTTACAGAATTAAACTATACTGTACACATGCATAATACCTTATTTTCAGGGTTGGCAATGTCTTCCGAGAGGTGGTTCCTTCCATGGTAACTTCCGGAAACTAGTTTCCTCCATATCTACCGGAAGAAACTTTCAAATTTCATGTGAGAATATATGAATCTAATAAATTTCCAGCTTTATTTCTGCTTAAACATAATCTGTTCCATCTTATTTGCAAATAAAAAGGTTTATATTTATATATAATGTTATTATAAAATGTATGACTATTAGTTTTATTTAATTAGACAATATGCCTTATGTAGTTTGAGTTTGTCAGTTCAGGTGACATATTTCAAAATCAATGGACACTCATGGTTTCAGTCCAGTGGACCATGCAATGATTACCAGGTGATTACCTAAAGAAGTGCAACTTCACTCCATTTACCCCTGACTGCACAGAGAGGCAGGGCATGGGGAAGCCTTGTAATAATTAACAGGGTTTCATCCACCATACAAATCAAATGGTCAAACTGCTCCTTGTTATAACAGATTTTTACCAAGCAGATACACATGTACAGAGAAAGGGTTTCTCATATTTTCTAGGTATTTTCTAGTTTTGGCATAATCACAACAAGCACAGGAATAGACTAGGTATTTATAGTGCTACAAAATTGGTGTTTTGCAATTGCGTGCTTCGTGGTACCTTAGATTTGGATTACTGATAGGTACTGATTTTGATCCACTTTGTTTAACAACAGAACTTACAGGGAGAGATGCCTAAATTTAAATGAGTGATAATTATAAGTTCAACTGGTGATCACTGATCAATCATAGTGTAATATCACATAGGATATTGTTAAGTCATACACAAGCAAGCTATTGTGTTATATTTGTAGGAAGTGCAGTTTGCATACTATTTAGATTCTACATTAGTTACAGTGTAAGTAGGCCTATGCGACATTCCATAAACCTTGGCAGGAATGCACTTGCCTATTAAGATCTATACAAAATGAGAAAATTGTAGTATATTAGTCTGTAACTTCTGTCATACAAAAGAAATCAAGCTGAGTGACACAAATACGGTAAGAACTAGTTACAAACACAGAAAACTTTCTCTAACCCTAATGTGAATACAGGTAGACATTTAAACAAGAATATTTTGTTAATTAACGTGTCAACACATACTATGCAACACTACAAACGTATACACATCAATCAGCTGCAAATTTAGCAATACTATTAGAATAAAACTAAAAAAAAAATTTTAGATTAATCATAGCATTGTTCCTGTACACTGAAAACAAGTCATTTGTTTTATTTTATTCAAAAGAAATAAAAATAGTTCAAATATCAGTTTGAATTTTTGTGTATCAAATATTACTCTTACTGTCCACTAAATTTCACTTTCATCCATAACTTCCGGAAGAATGTGGAGGAAACCCCATTTCCTCTGCTTTCTTCCAATGTCTCGGAAGAAATACATTTCTTCCGGAAGAAAACCAGCCCTGCTTATTTTTTAAAACATTATATTGTAATATAATTTGAATACGTCACATATACAAAAAAAGGTATATATATATATATATATATATATATATATATATATATATATATATATATATATATATATATATATATATATTTAAAAGGGTTTGGTTGCCATTCGAGGATCAAAGTTCTCCATACATAAAAGCAGAGCTGCACGAAACTGCAAGTATATTGACAGTAATGCATTGATGTATTTTACGAACTTTATATATATATATATACAAAGTTGTCATAATTTTGATTATCTTCCCAAGCCTGCGCGTCATCCACTACCCCTGAACATAAAGTGACGCCACTGCTTTTTGCACGTCCTTAAACTGATAATAAAGCTGCCTTTTCCGGAAAATACGACCGCATTATGTTCAAACACCATTCAACTCAACATATGGGCGGCGACCAAACAGTCGTTCATTTAAGATATAAAACGTTTCGTCGCTGCAGGCGGCTATTACACGGCAGGCCACATACAAGAATCTATCGTCGTAAATGTCACTTCCCTGATTCATTCCATATGCCATCCATTCACACACTGGGGGTCAATAAATGGACGGCCGCTGATTCACTCGATTGTGAGAAGACACCAATCTACACGTTATTGATCGGTTAGATCGGTCAGCAGGGATGATTGGCTCTGCTTTCAGGTAAACACTTCAAGGAAGTGACCAGCGTGGGACGTGCCGGGTTTGTTTATACTGCTACAGGGCTAGCCAACATGCTCCACTCAGGGACTTAGCTTCGGGAGAACGGTAGGTGAAAGCTGGCCAGAACCCCTTCGTCTGGCGACCCGTTGCACGATTAGTGCGATTATTCTCCACCAGATGTCTCTCAATAACTCCCGTATTGTTGTGGTCACCTGTACACTCAGTCTCTACTAGGAGGAAATGCATTAATTCTCGTTCGTGTGTTTGTTTGATTTGTGTGTTTGTTCGCAAGATAACTCACGCAATCATCAACGGAATCTCATGAAATTTTACGGACATTATGGCAGTGGGCCAATGCGAAACCAATTAGATTTTGGCGTAGAGCCGACACATGATCAAGACGTAGGAACGTCATCAAGGAATATTAACAAATCTAAAGTCATTTATGCACGAATGGATCTGGGATTATATCCCTAATAAGTGAATGTCGGAGGCTTGCATTCATTATAATGCAGATTTATAGTTAGGTAATAGGTCATTTTAAGCTTCCACTCTGTCTCAGCTATTTCGACGAAGCGTAATATGACCTATAATTTAATAAGAGTTGCTCACCTGAATACACTTTTCATAAGGGTCTAGCACATATCTAGCTTATTGTCAATTTTGAAATCAAGACCCGCCCCCCCCCCCCCACCATAAGTTCCCTTGTATTTTCAATATTTTTATTCACCCCTCTTTGATAGACATATTATGGCATGTGCAGTTTTTGTGCACCGTCCATCCGTCCGTTACCTTTTAGGGTGGCCATATATATAAACATATATGTATATATATATATATATATATATATATATATAAACATATTTATTTGCATGGATTATACCAATACATGTAATTATTATAACTAGTCGAGACACAGATGATGGCGTTCGATAGTATCTTTATATAGAGTTAGAGGAAACCGGAGAACCCGGAGAAAACCACCTGACTTGGACGAGCCACTACAGCCCATTTTCGCAGCCAAAGGTACAATGGACAAAATAAGAAATACCATCAGATCACTATTCGATCTCGCTTGGGCTGATTATAAATTCGTCTGAATGATACCAGGCAGATTTTAAACTCGCCCAGGCGAGATTTAAATCTTGGCCTGTTCCAATGTGTATTTTAAACTCGCCTAGGCAAGATTGTGATTGCAATCTCGTCTACGCGATATTAAAGTCTGTCTGGGGGAATGGATTTCAGTCTCGTCTGTGACATACATGAACATAAAGATTCTGACGAGCATCTAGCTGGGTGCTGGGGGCCTGGGTACCAGGGCGCCCTCTACTGGTAATAGAATAAACAAATGTTTGATATATTCCGAACAGCTGTTCATTTTCTTCATAATTACACATTAATGGCATATTATCACAAGTTCTTCTTGGCGTCATAATATTACAATTATTTGTAAATAAGATTTTTATACTTCTCCTATTACACTATGTCAATATTTAAAGATTACGCAATATAATATATATATATATATATATATGTATAAATAAAGTAAAATTTCCAATAGTATGTAAGCATCGGTGGTTCAGTGGTAGAATGCTCGCCTGCCACGCGGGCGGCCCGGGTTCGATTCCCGGCCGATGCAACTTTATATTTTCTTTCTTCCTTTCTCCATTCTCGATATATTTCATTTCACGCCGAACATTCAGGGCCGTATGTTCAGGGCCTTACCCCAGCCAGACCACGCTGCCCGCCCCTCCGGCCCCCACCATGCAGCTTAAATTACCTTGCGTGCACCATTGGTTATACAGTTTTACACTAAATATCTGCCACGAATCATAATACTGCTAGTCAAAAAAATAGCAGGCCTATGTAAATTTAAACCACTTAAACAGGTCATGTTTGCATCAAATAATATCTCAAATGTTTTCATTTGAAACAATTGATAGATAGAATTCACTCATTGTAACCCTTTCACACGCAGTCCTTGGAGTTCATGCCTCAGCAATATGACTGTCACGGCCCTGACAGTGACGGTCTTCTGTTCTTCAAATCTCTTCATGATAAAATGCTGTTATATCATATATTAAATAACTAGGACACTCCACTTGTATGGCAACTGAGGAACAAAGGATAGATAGATAGAATGAACAAAGTTTAAGCTGCATCTCATCCTCAATGACTCTTATACCAGAAGGACCGCTACGCAAAATCAAATCATAGCCCCCCCCCCCCCCCCCCCCCTATATTCAAATGCGGAGTACGGATCACGTTTACATAAAACATCTCGTGATATACATTTTAATCTTTCATAAAAACAGGACGTAAATGATGAAATTGATACTTGAATTTATGAGTACTAGCAACTCTTATAATACAGCGAATGTTATAATATTATATGATCACCTGTGCCCATGAACTTCCTAAATAACAAAGCAGCAATAAAACTTGGTGTCTGACACAGTAAAAACACAATAACGACTGCTATAACGCCGTTGGTCCCGGACGTTTCTTTTTCCCTTTCATTAACATTACCAGTTAAATATGCGTGGTCACGTTTTGATTTCCCGATAACGTACAGTAGGCGGCCATTCAGTACTGACAGCAGACATATTGGAAAAGCGTACATCACAACCCATGTTAGCACTTCACTGTAATTGTAAACGATAGTGTATATAGGTGATACTTGATTGTCCACTCTTTCTTTAAGGGACCCAATCACCTATAAAGCATGCTGAGTTAACACGAAAAACAGCTTCTTCCCTTTAAAATAAATCTGTACTTTCCAAAATGTTGCTTTGAAGCCGTTTGTTTACTCCTGCAAACCAGTGTTAAAAACATTGAACCGGGCGCGATCGCAGGTGCCATTATTAATACAGTGCGTCGGGCTGTGGCCTGCGCGGAGCCACAACACGTGCCAATCAGGTGATGCCCTGACTGACTTTGCTAAAAAAAATGTAATACATGTTCCCGCTCTCTGAAAAACCGCGTGTTGCCCCTTTTAATCGGACCTCCGGTAAGGCGGCCTTGTTATGGTAAACAGACTGAGTTTACCAACACGCAGGGCTATAACAAGGTGTTAAACAGTCGTATGCGAGTAAATGAGACTGTGTGCTGGAATTGTATTGCTGGAAAACTTTTGTATAAAGCAAAACTGAACTGATAGTGTGAAATAATAGGCATAATATTGCTCCTGATTATGTCCCTTTGGAGCGTCAATTCAATAGGACTGTAATTCAGATTACTTTTTTTTTTATTACTGAAGAAATCTAAAAAACCTGGGGAGGTTGAATGCCACACGGGCCACAGTGATGCTTAAAACAGACTTTCTGACGTTACACATTTTACTCCATGCAAGCTGCTGATCGTAGAGGTTATATAGCATATCGCACTGTCGTTACTAAGACAACCAACCACGTGCTTGCCAGCTGCGCCATGTTGGAAATTGGAGCCAAGTATATCTAGTCATCGCAAACATAACATACTCTGTTTTCTATACAGGCACAGCCTCGGAACAACTTTTGTCCCCGTCTGCAGCAGAAGTACAAACGAATCCTCAAGCGCATGAGCAAGTAACAGGAAATCAAATGGTCGGAAATTCCGGAGACCTACTAAAATACGCAATTTTGTAGTTATATCGTTCCGGCTAATTCTAAACAATCACAATAAAACTGACCGGAACGTCGATGACAAAATGATATAATTTATATTATGATCGTTTTATTAAGGGACGATACCGTCAGATTGACTTGATGAACATGCATTTCTGACAAGTGATTTCTTCATCAACAGATCTGTTCCTTGTCCAGGTGGTGGTTTCCTCTCTAATTTTGAACATACAAAAACTCAACTTCATCGTTTGCACGGGGAATGATTGCACGGGGAATAATATCTTCCCTTATTTTATTCAAAGATTGGACTTCATAATTTAATTCAAAATCTGGATTTTCAAACTACATCACTTGTTTTGAAATCTCGCGAGAACTAACATGGGAAACGTGAATGGTTCGACCAATGAATGATCCTGTTATCTGTAGGTATCTATCACTGTTCCGGCTATTTTAGTCCATTTTCCGCCGCTGCCACCATGTTAAACACACCGGATTCTATCATGAACAACATTACTCTCTTTATTATCGGCAGGGGTCGCCAACTGCAGAGGTATCTCATGATAAATGTTTCACATTATACAACGACCAGGTTCATCTTATTGAGCACATGCAGCTGTATATTGAATAAGGCAAGGTACGTCCTGGCACAAAGGGCTCTGTAGCTGAATTAAAGACACTGTAATGGTATCTTTCTGGCTGTCAAAAGCTTGCTCCTTCTGAAGTTCCCTAGGCGATTCAGTGCTGATGTTCTATTTTTCATTTAGGCTAATATCTCCTGTTGCCACATTCAAAAGAATCGCCAAATTAATTTTACAAATGAATTTTACAAATTCATACATCTAGCAATACAATTAATCATGTAAGTATCCACAGACAGGTGCTGAGAATATGTCCTCTTATTCCTGCCCTGTCTATATAGCCATGTTTTGCCGAGGTTATTTCCACTAGGCTTATTGTCAATGTTATATAGTGTCCCTTGCTTCTTTTATAAACATAATGAAATAGACGTGCGAATTAACACCTTCGTTCCGGCTCCTGTTATTCAGTGCAACATGGCAGCGTTGTGAATGATATCCTCATGACCGTCAGTCTATATATTTAACACCACTATACCGTGAAATGCACGCGTAGTTCTATCACAATACCTAATTAAGTAAACTAATTGCTGAGCTGGTCATTGCACCTCACAAAACAACGGTCAACATGGCACACAGCTGCCCGATAAAATGCTTAAATAATTCTTTAATCCATATCCTATTACGTAAACTTATAACAATAGTAATCGCATGGCTAATCACTGCACATCACAATGCGGTCAACATGGCACGTGGCTGCGTGTCGCTAAAATACACAAATAGTTCTATAATCAATACCAAATTCAGTTAATTATTCGCTGAGCAGTTTAATTGCTCATCACAGTGCGGTCAACATGACGAGCGGACACGACCTACTGGCACCCGGTGACTAATATCGTTTGAAATATGTGTGAACCGCGTTCAGTTACCATCTTGAATTGGGTATTGTAGAAAAATATAAATAACAAGAGATCATCTTTAATTATTTTAACTCAGGTATCGGAATAGACCCCTTTAATCTCGAGAATATGTCTAACATAAAAATACATGCATGAATGTTAAAAAAATGTTACTGAAATATCAACTGGAGAGTAAGAACGTTACATCGTCGGATATAAACAATGCCGATGACCCAAAAAAAAAACTTGCTTAAACTGGTTATATGGTCCAATGGCCGAAACCGCAAGTATAAAGGCATTGCGTCTCGAAACACTGTCGTTCACAAGATCGGGTTCGGCTCTCGAATGGCATGGCTGGGTCTCCGCTCTTGGGATCGGTAGAGGCAATGTAGGTTGCTTCTGGCTTTGCGGCTGTGGATGCTATAGCTTTCCTGAAAGATCACCGACTCAGGATGGACGGTGGTGGCCATTGCGGCTCTCTGCTTGGCTTGGTGTGGTATTGCGACTGTTGGCCCGGAGAACGTGCTTAAGGAGCGCACAGGGCGGAGGTCTTGACCACAGCAACCTGTAGCTGCTCGAAGAGCGTAAACTTTCTTTGGCTTGGATTTAAACAAGCGACCAGCAGACCACAGCAAAGAACTAGCTCCTGTCGTTATATATATATGTATATATATATATGTATATATATTTATATATATATATATATATGTGTGTATATATATATATATATATATATATATATATATATATATATATCTGTATCACGACCAAGTCCTCAATGTGTATAAATGTAGAGTGTAAAGTTGCGAAGATTATTTTGTAGATAACACAGAGAAAAATTCCAACATCTGAAAATAGTAAAAATAGGTAGAAATGTACTCTTACTTGATATAAACGATGAGTCTTCATAAAAAGTGCCACGTAAGCTACCTTTTATAAAAACTACTGTTTCATTCTTTTTCTTTAATGTAATTTATATTTAGTTCAAATTGTCTGCAAATTCAAATAAAATTGTTAAAAAAATAAGCAGAGATAAATATAAAGACAGTCCGTTTTTATGATATTTATTTCCTCATCAAGCCAGTTTGCCATATATTGAAAACACATTCGATTTAAACGCCGTAAAACGTACAGTAACGTAATTAATTTTACGGGCATGAACACAGTATTATTAACATTACACATCCTACACATGTAGAGTGAGAAATTTGTCTACGCATGGCACGAGATCACAATATAAATGGAAGATTCGAATAAAATTTGCCTTGTCCTGTCCTAGACAAACTTTTCGGAAGTTGTGTGTGTGTGTTGGTGGGGGGGGGGGGGGGGGGTACTTAAACTGCAACCTACTAGCGTTCATTATAAAGGCTGGATTCCCTTTTTGCCAATTAATATCAACCTATAACTCATTCCTACAAAAAAAAATAACTTAGATGTTGATGTCGTGATCCAGCAATGGGGATGAGTACACATCAAGGGCTCGCAGGTGCGGTAGACACCTGGCCTAGTTGACACAAACATAATGAAAAAATAACAGGAAAGAAGGCGAGTGCTATCACCCTGTCAAATAATCTCAAATGGACATGGAACTCTGCAGTTAAACAAAATTAGATTAAGAATGAGATAAGACAGCATTAAAAATGGATTACCTCCACCCTCTTAACAAAAAATTTCGGGCACAATATGACATTCTTTATTTTTACTTAAAGGTAATAACTCGCTCAGTTTTCTTTTAATCTTTACTAAATTTGAACATTTTCTATTGATTAACATTGGATGATTTTGACATAAAACTTCAGGAAATCTGGCTTAATAGGCGAGGCCTGTGTGTCGGTCTAAAGTAAACATAACAGCGTTAAAACATAATGGTCTAAATAAAGGAATCTGAGCCTTAGCCCGGAAGTAGAAACTGTAAAATCCGTGTTTAAAATACACACCTATACAAATATGTTTCCCCAAGATATGCATAAAATAATAGGCACATTTACTCTCTGCTGCCTACGTCTATACAACCTGACAAACATCTGCAGCTTAATTAATAACCCTGAGTTTCTCATATTAAAAAAAAAAATCATTCATTCCAGATATGACTTCAATTCTACAGTTTATACAAAATAAATGAGTACAAGAATATGATTGTCCATGCATGTTTGTGTATACACCAGAACGATTAAACTATGTGCGTTCCAATAAAGCGTTTACCCACACTAAGGCTGACTTAGAATATTCTGACGTCACGCATTATGCCAAAGCTGAAATATGACACTCATGCAAAAACAACGACATATTCATAAGCAGGACATCAATATGGTGTACTTTCACTTCTGAGTAAATAGCAAAGTCTGTCCGCCGTCTCCCCACCCGTGGTGACACGGGTCAAAACGACCGAGAGAAAGCATAGAGAACGGCAGATATGTTAACAAAAGTGTTTTGATTAATATTAATTAAAATATGACCTTTACCATATGAAATAGCTAAAATATACGAGCAATCAAAATTAAATACTTTAAGGACTTCAATTTTTGGATTTTATTACACTTGTCCAGGTATAACCTAAGGCATATATCACTTTTTAATATCAAATCAAAATTATAAAAAAAAATATGAATTTAGGGATATGTGCACCATAACATATCCCATTCAACTGAATAAGAGTTATAATGGTATATACTACATGTACTTGTGATCATGTGACTTTTGGCCAGTAGAATCCCAAGCGATAAGCCCTTTCAGATACCCAGTATGTTGGGCGCCATCTGGCATATAGAAAGAGAACAAATCCTAGCTAATTGGAATGAATAAAATTAATACTCCTGAAGTATCTGACGTAGCTCATTCATTGAGAACATCAAAGAAAACCAAAGATATGACGTACTAAAAATATAAATATTAATGACCAATACCAATCTCTAAAGTATATCCCACTAGTATCTTGTATGGTTGTTGGCAGCATTAAGTCGAAATTCTGGGAATACCGAAGGGAACAAATATCCCCAATATAACATCACCATTCCCACTAAACTTTAGCTGCATTAGTATCCGCGGTCACTATTAAGGTATGTTCTTCTGCTTTGCTCCGTATTTCACCTTGACCTAATTTCTCCATTTCCTTTTTCGACTGCCACGCCGCTATGCGGCGGAGAGGGAAACAAATGAGTCCGGCCAGTGCTAAGGTCCCACCAGCCATATAGAACGATATGCTGTAGTTACCGGTCCAGTCAAACAAGGAACCTGTGAGAACAATATAATATAAAGTAATATAATATAATAAAATAAAATAATATGTCAAAAATTAAATATAGTTATGCATATATATGTAGGTCCCCCGTTGCTACGGAAATGACTAAAGGCTCATGACTGAAAGCATGATTATGCTGAAGGACACACCTTTAATTCAGATGGGAGGAGATGGTGGCGCTAGCCGTACCGTCATACCACCTCATATCAGTCACTATCGTTTGGTGGCTTGACTGAAGGCAATTTACTGATCGTGCTGCTACCTCCTGGTTTTTTTTTTTTTTTTTTTTTTTTTTTTTTTTTTACAAAACTAACCCAATACGATTAACAGCATGAAAGGGTGCGAATACTGTAGTCACATACAGCATGGTAATGCTTATAAATATAAATCTGTGTTGGATATACACTTAAAGTATAACGTATTGGGTGTATATATTGTATAATGTTTTTCCCACCTGCAATTGGTGCTCCGATGAAGCTGGAAAGTCCCTGGCACATGGTTACAAGGCCAAAGGAATTTGTGAGTCGGTCCAGGCCAAGTAGTTCCACCATAATGATTGAACGGAGGGATACAAACACAGCTGCAAGGGTAAATTCCAGATTATACAAAAATCAAATGACCACGAAGCGTATTCTTCCGCCAATTATAAATTTTTAGACACGACACTGCAAATTAGGTTTCTTTTTTTAAAATCAGTATTTACTCAAATATTTCTTGTGTACATTTTCTGTAATAAGGGTTATCCTATAATAAATCGCCAAGACACATATTAAAACAACATGTACATATGTTGAGTAACAGATAGTATCAAGGTAAACTAATACAGATTATAACAGGCGGGACCAGGAAAGTTTGATTTACTAAATAGTAAAAACTCATGATGTAGACAGCTTGTTCCGCAAACATGTACATATATACATCAATGTACTGTAATTAACCCGCACATTCCCTTTCATTTATAAAATAAACAAACAACATTTAACAACATTTATTATGTAAATCGATTAATATATTTCGATAAAGTTAAATGTACGTTTATCCTTAAAATATGGTTAATTAATATATTTCAGAATTCACATATAATTATTTAAAAACAATACTCACCAATACAAGCTCCAAATACACAGGAATAAGTAGCAAGCAGTCCATAGGAGATACAAAATGGACATAAAATTGTGGCCACGCCCCCTATAACCAGGGCACAGTTATTAATTAGTAGACAGTCCGCCCACGGCTGGTCCGACACCCAGCCAGAGGCCACCCTGGCCACGGTATTGGCTATCCCAATGATTGACACGAGGAAGGCCGCCCTACCACGTGATATACCCAGCCCCACGGCGTAGTCGGGGAGGTAGGTGAACGGGACGAAGAAGCCTGAAAATATATGAAAATTTATGCAAATGAATTCAAGTCAAAAGAAAGTATCTTTGTTGTGATTGAGATAAAAGGATACCACATTGGTTATTAATTTTTTAGAAAGAACATTATTGTTTCAGCCAGTCCTTCGGCAGTGAAATTAGCCGTGACAACCAGACTCAGCAGGCACTGATAGTTGGGCTGGTAAGCCTATTTGAGTCGTGATACAAGCAATATCGAGGAACGCATCGCAGTGGCCTCCCACATATTGCATTCATATTGTGGTAACCAGCCCATAATCTTAATATTTGACTACGAATGATGAATTAACACAAGAGAATACAAGTGAACTCACAACCCGAACTTAAACTCTGTCTCTATGGTAACGAGTCATTTCCTGTATCGCGTACAAGTTGGCTGCACTCGAGTAACCAGTGCGAACCATGCTTGCATTCATGCGGTCGGAAATTCAACAAACATGCGGAGGGGTTTACCAATATGCTGAGTTAAAACGGAACTTTTCTTGGTCATTTTGGTGTTGTTAGAAAGTACACTAAAAACGCTAACGAGTGGCATGGTTTATGTCAATTGACAGTGTACCTGTAGGTCATGAGGCGTTGTCAGAAATGACGAAAATAATTGGAACCTCACAGCGCCTTAAAGTACGTTCCTCGCTGAAGGATGTGACAGCCAGCCTAGTCGTAGGCTCTCTAATGTTGGAGACCGGAATGACGCTACAGTGAAATTAACCGTCCTTGTCGTCTTATTGTCGTCATCATTATTATCATCATTGTAATCATCCATTAGGTACTATATCTTATGTTGGTCGACACGAAAATCCCCACCGCCATCAAATTTTTTTGCTCTCCCCATAATCACCTCTCATCATCATTCCTTCCAGAAACATTTGTTCGCTTTTAAATCGGTGGTTTTAGCGTGAATGTTTTGTAAGTTGGTATAATTTCATAATAATGCTAGTGTTAAGCGAGGTTAGTGACATGTAGGCAAAATGTGTGTTTTCCTCTAAATCAACAGTAGAGTCCTCTTAAAAGCATTCACACATGGGTGCGCATTGAATAGCTGGCAGGCTCGCCTGTCAGCATTAAGACAGCATTGCTCACAGGAAGATGGTATCATGAGATAAGTTCATCCACCTTAAACTACTGCTGTGTAAACTATTATATTAAACGATACACACCGAAAGACAGTATATTATGATTCACCTGTTAATAGAGTGATGGACTGTGTACCAGCCTTTAAAAAGCCATATTTTTCTAATCTGCCGGTCTAAGGTCCGGATCCGAAACGTCCCGGAGACCAATATTTCATTTGATTGGGTATATGGAGGGCAAAGAGGATACCTCGCAACAAGTGGGAACGAACAACCACCTGTTGTGAATGGTTTACTTTAAATATATATATATATATATATATATATATATATATATATATATATATATATATGGGGCCTGCATATATAGGAATCAATATGCTGCAAGTAATACAATTTAGATCTGAATCGATAAGGCTCCGACGTCATACTGGTGCCTGTGTTCAGGTTAACAGACTTTATCGACACAAGGCGTTTATTTATTACCGAGGAGGTCCGTCATATCACTGTCGATATGATGCTTCATGTCTGATACAAATGCAGAATTTACGGCTATACCGGAAGTTAGTGCAGCTGTGAATTTGCAGAATACAAAATTGATTCCTTTACATGTATTCATCTGTCCGTGAGTGTATGAAATATGGGTCTGATTTGCATTTAAGGTGACAAGGTCAATTATTTCAATATAAAAGATAAGAACTTCTAGGTCACCAGATGCAAACTTATGTGTCTGTGCTATTTTTTTTATTTCTGAAATAGCTAAAAACTTACTTTTAAATCGTTTTTTTATTTATGTAACTGTATACCTTTTAGTCTACGTATTATAATTTAAAGTAGTTGTCAATTTAATAAGTTGGTTTGAAGTACAGTAGATTAAACTGAATGCGCGCTGAAATATTTAAACGGAAAATTGACCCCGTTCAAATCCGAGGGTGTATTACGTTTAAATCATACTTATAATTTGGTCTATACATTAACCAAGGTATTTACATAGGCCTACAGAGTTATGTTCTCACCAATGTCTCTCTGTCTTTTGGTCTTTCTTTATCCAAGATGTATACACATGCAAAATTTCAGGTGGATAAATCAAACCACTGCCGAGATATGAGTGATTAACATTTTATCCCACAGCAGACGAACAATTGGACGATGTGCGAAAATGGTTGCAGTTTCGTGTTTGATAAAGAGCTATGCCAGATCTAAACACATGCAAAATTTCAGGATGATGTGTCAAACAGTTAAGGGATATTAGCATGGATGATTACAGCGTGTACTGGGATGTAGGTGGCGCCACCGGTCACAAAATCAAGAAAGCTATCCAGGTTGTATACTCATGCCGGATTTCAGAATGAATTAGTCAAACCACTGCAGAGATATCAGTGATTTTAACCCAAGGCAGATGAACAGAAAGACACTGTGCAAAAACGGTTGCAGGTGGCGCAAAAATTATTTGTGTACGTTATAAAGCTATCCAAGGGTTACATTTGTGCATTTTTTTTCCTGATTGGTCAAACGAGTTCGAAGATATGTGGGTTCATGTGTCAAAACAGATGCCCAGATGGAGGCACTGGAGACAGGAAAGGTCAGAGGTCAACGCCAAATGATAAAGCACCAGTTCACAGGTGACCCGATAATTGGGTTAAGTTTCGAAAATTCGGTCCAGTAGTCTCAGAGGAGTTCTCCGCAAACGATTACGGCGGCGACGGCGGCGGAATCCGTTCAAAATCATTGTATCCGCAAATTTTTGTTTTGGCGGAAAAAAATTATTTGAATTGATCCGTTTTCCGACGTTTATGCTGGAAAACCATTTGTTTACATCTATTTTCCGGAAACCAGTATTGTGTGGCGCTATCTCGTGGAAGACATTGATACTAGGATGGGCGTTTGTCAGTTGTTTCAGATGAAACAAGTAGAGTGATTTGCAAATGAAAAAAAAATGTCATGTAAGAAGAGCCGTAACCCGGAATGCTGTAAGGATTAAAGGGATCGCGCTAAGGAGAACCACAGATAAGCTTGCGAAAGCGATACCGATACTTACCCATCATGCATAGGAAACATGATAACCCGTATAATGCAAATACTGGGTTTTTCAACAGAGAAAAATCCATCATCTCCCGAAATACTTCAACGATTGATCCCATCATGCGCGCGCATCCACTGCGTCCTTTCTCTGCTCTTGAACTTTGACCCGGTATATGGGTCACACTCCTGACATATGATTCCTGGTCTTTCTGGGCCTGGAATTCTGGCAAATGTGTAATACTCCCGCTGTAGAAAATATCTTTTCTATACAGAGGTCTTTGTAGATCCTTGATTCTCTTTGAATGGTCCTCAGACAGTTCTGCTGACGGCAGCGCGTGCATACTGCGATAACAGTGGCTTCCGCCATTTTCAGCGGCATCAAATTGGCAGGGTAGACTCCTGCAAGAAGAGGCTAAATTTGGTTCTTGGGACATTCCGTTAATTTTTAGAGCTGGTATTTCGATATGTTTTGGAAGTGGTGCTTTGATCGGTTGTGGTGAACCGGTAGTACTTTTATCAACTGATGAATATTCATTAGCAGAATCAGCAGATACGCTTTTGTGCACGGAAGTATGATTGTGATCAACTGCACTTCCGTTTTTCTCGAGATCCCGTATTTTCTCGCGAGATCGTTGCACCTCTAGTGGACGGAAGAGGGCGCCACATACAACTCCGTTAAGAACAATTCCGGCTATTATCATTGTGGCACCCTTCCATCCATAATTGGCAATGAGAGTTTCTGACAGAGGTGCAAAAGCAAATGCCCCTATCCCTGACCCACAAACGGCTACACCCGTCGCGAACGCTCTACGTTTCTCGAAGTAAAATCCAACCATCACGATTGCTGGCAGGTACATCAGGCCAAAACCCATGCCTGAAAAAGAGTAAAATGCAAATTATCGATACAGTATATGGATTTAAAACAAGGTACCGTGAAGCCTAGCTATTACGACAGGCTAAGATACATAGTGTAATATTTATGGATCTAGTCGGATGAAAAAAGTTACCTGGACTCGTAATCTGACACTGTGACTTATACTAGACATCTGACCTATGACCCCTGATACCTATATCACAGATATTTTAATGTTGACCCAAACACAATGTTTGAAGTTGACCTTTTGTTCAAGGATATGAGTAATTATGAACGCGCAATGATGAAATGATAATAATATTATAACAGAATATATATATATATATATATATATATATATTATTTATTAATTTGTTTTAATTTACCAGGTGAAAAAAATAATGATGTATGACTCAGAAGGTATAATTGTTATATACATAAAACCAACGTCATCCTTCTGGAAAATAGAAATCTGCAGAAACGTCCTACACACTTTATATTAAATTCAGTACCTTTAGGTACTTGGGACATCCATTGTTTAATATCAATTAAATATCACAAATGAACAAAAAATATACATCCACATTTTCTTTGAAGGAGTAATAGCCATAGATCTAGTAATACATGTGTCAGTGTGTGAGGGTGTGTGTGTGTGTGTGTGTGAGAGAGAGAGAGAGAGAGAGAGAGAGAGAGAGAGAGAGAGAGAGAGATTGAGATAGTTCTGAAACTTACCACCGAGGGCGCCATATGTAATAATAAGTGCATCTATGTTTGGGGAGAAGGTGCTCAGGATATAGGCTGCTGTTGCCAGGATACTGCCTGCTATGGTGACGGCCCGGCACCCGAACTTATTCGCAAGAGCACTGACAATGGGACCTGAAAAGAGAATTCGATAAAAACACCCATATATACAAAGTACAATATCATGTTTATGTCAGAACAGGGGGCGTTGTGCACTCGTTAGAGCGATGACAGTTTTCTTATATTTCATATTGTCTTGTCCTAAGACTAATAGTAAGTGTGCTCCATTACGTAAAAAGTGACGAGACTGATTACAAAGAGTCTTGTTCGGCCGACCGGAAATAAATAAAAAAAACATCAAAAGGAATATATAAGACAAGAAACCGGATATCGGAAGTGTTGACAACTAACTTTACTGTCCACGACGACATATGTGATCTGTTTTATAAACGCAAAATGCAGCAATCTGTTTGGGCATCACATCAGAGTTCAGAGAGTTTTTTTTTACGTAAAACCCGTCCTTGCGTGGTATGAACCGAGTTCACTCTCGAAGTTTCTGATTAATGGCGCAGCAATCCACGTTTCGCGATAATGTCAACTTTCTCCGCATTTATTGGAATAAATGAAAACTGGTCCCATTTATGGCACAACTGCCACCGTTTCAGACACTCCGTCACAGACGGGCATTCCCGGGCCAGATAGGAGTTGCGTGACAATGGTGATGTACGACCACCGTCAATTAGTTTATAGATGCAATATCACAACTGAAAAAAAAATCCGAAAAGCCTGGTGTGACAACAAAACTGGGAAAAATCCTCAGGTACTGATGGTGAAAAACCCAGTTTCTGTTATTATCACATTATCAAAGAAAGAATAAAAAAAACATCTGTCACACGTAGCCCTGACTTTATTATTTATGTTTGCTAAGGGGATTTCAGTACCTCTTTCGACACACCGAGAGCAAGTCTGGTGGTTTGTTAGCAGGAGGAATTAGGTCTTAACCAAAGCATCTACTGGGCCACTCCACCCGGATAGAAGTTCTACATAGTCTTGTAGTTATGGTTTTGAACCACTTAACAGGGCTGATGGTCTCCCGTCATGGGGGGGGGGGGGGGGGGGGGGGGGGAGGGGGGAAGGCTTTCAAAAACTCAAAATTGATGTAAATTGCCTTGAAATGATTCATAACATTCTTGTCGTTTAGCTATACTTTTCATAGTCAACAGACAGGGTTGACAACACCATTGACCCATTCTGAAACTAATTCACTAGGTATATATATACATATATATATATATATATATATATATATATATATATATATATATATATATATATATATATATAATACAGTCAGCGTGTATGCCCGTAGTGGAAGAAAGCGATGTTGTTTTGCTGTCCATCTGACCTATTTTCCCTGCCTTTAAGGTCAAATAAATATTGTAAGAAAACCTGACACGTATATTTAAATGCGATGACGTCCAGATGTCGAAGGAACGTGCGAGGGAACTCTTGTCATCAAAAACAAAACATTTTGGCGAGAAAGCTGTTAAAGACTCCTCACAAAACAACACGATACCGTGGTGTACAGTCACAAGCAGATCCAAATACGTACGGTGTGAACGCCCCCCCCCCCCACACACACACACCACCATATGCCCATAGAACGGTCAACTCAGATACTGAGTATATTTAATTAAAAGGATTATTCGATTAAAATTGAGTGTTCTTGTTTAAAAAAAAAATGCTGACTTATAATGTTGTTGATTTCACATTGCATCAGACGAGCCAATCGGATTTTAGATAGGACTCGTGTCAGTAACAAACTGACATCGGTCGGCGAGGTATGACATTAAGTGTTCGGGACCGCTATATCGACAACGAAAGATTAAACTTGCTTTATATATATATATATATATATATATATATATATATATATATATATATATATAAATATATATATATATATATATATATGAATGAAGAATATAGGTAAAATATATATTTTTATCTTTTCCTAACAGGAAAGGTTCCTGTGATCCACTCTGAGTTTGTGGCTCGTATTTTGGGTCATTTAGCTATAACGCTGATATGCTGCCCACTGAACCGAAACACAGCAGACGTAGGTAACGCGTCTATTACCCAGGATGCACACTCAGAACATGTAACTGACTACAAAATTTGTTATGACCTTTAAGCGATATAGTCAAATGATTTCACCTAGAGATAAAGTACATTTAATATCTTACTTCACATATCGCAATACAATACTCTATTAGTATTCTATATCGATTATATTGTGAAGATATGTTCTTTCTTGTTCATAGTGATATTACAAAGTTTTTTTTATTAACCTATTCCCAATATCTTCCCTTGTTTATTACCGATGGCATTCACAAGCGAAATCTTTAAAATTCAAAACCCGACGAAAAATCTTGAAATCATATTAACTGGTCTATATCTATGACAAAGGTCCCGAAACAGTCAAGCATCAGGCAAAATAAAATAATATAATATAAAAGAATATACAAGAATATATACACTAAAGTAATTGAGGCATATTTTAATAGAACAACGCCAAATTCCAAGTTATGTAGAGAATCATAATTTAAATAATCATGATGCTTATTTTTAAACTGAATTATTCCTCACAATACAACTCTGTACCATTCTCTCAAATGGTTAACCTAGAGAGACAATAGTATTTCCGCATATCTGTGTGGCAACTCAAGGAGTCTGAGCTGATTCCCTGTGTCCTCAACAGATGGCGCTCTATTTTGTAAACACAGGAAGGCACGTCAGCACGCATGGTTTTCGCGGCGTCCGTCTGTTCCGCTTGACGGACACATTGTCAGTCGCAGCTGCCCATGACGTGATAACGAACGGTCGGTCGGGATAAACCTGGCAATAACCTTCGTGGCTGAGTAAACTGAAGTCAATGTACTACATCAGCCTGGCATTAAATGAAATGCGGGCTTTTCAAAATCTTTGCTTTAAAATGCAAATGCAAATGAGCAACATTCAAATGCAAATACACATTGCATTTGGACCCAACATTGATGTCAACCTTATCACGGCGGGTATACTTGAGTAAATCTACCAATTATATGTATGTATTTTATATGTACGATGTCTTGTTCGTGAATGCAAGCAATATTTCAGACTTTTAAAACATGACTTGATGTATAATATGTTATATCATGAATCAAAATACCAAATATCCATATTACTGTTTATAAATTGAACAGTACACGTAAGGATACAGGTATTATTACAGGCCTGATGAGTTGCTTCAAAATTCAGTGTTTCCAAGCATTATTATTATTATTATTATTATATATATACCTGAAATAGTATGTGTTATATACATATATATATATATATATATATATATATATATATATATATAAATATATATATATATAGAGAGAGAGAGAGAGAGAGAGAGAGAGAGAGTATCACTATCGCATTGAATATCTCTCTTTCGCTTCTGTCTCTCGTTTTCTCTCTCGTATATACATACAGACATAGACACAAGCATATATAATATTAACATATCTTTTAAAAAATGTTCTTATAGTATGTTGGTAGGAGTTTACGTTCATTGTGTTGACCAAGAATGGACCCCTTCAAGTACATTAATTCCCAGGGCAGAGTGACAGATCGATGTTAGAGGAACTGGTGCCTCCTTTTAAATAGATGAAATATTCATCGGTTTTCCCGGAGACTATTTCGTTGGGACACCACAGTAAATGTAATAAAGAAATCTATCCTGTGGCTGAAATCTTTGATCTCGCCTGGCGGTATGACGTAAAAATCTTCTTAAGTGTCGTTTGGGGAAAGATCATATCCGGCGTCACAGGAAATATATTATCACAGGTAGCTGTTTCCATGGAAATTAGCAACGTTATTATTGTTTTCAGTATTTTTCTCTGCAAAGATGTGTAATAAATAAACAAAGATGGAAATAGAGTGGGATTGAAAAGAGGGGAAAACGAAGTTTAAGAAATGTATCATTTCCTTATATATGTATTCAAGTCAAAGTTTTATATGAATGTGGAGGAAAGAAATTTTTATATGCTATGTTCAGTGTGTTTACAAAAGTGTAGAACTGTTGATATGAATATTTATTGATTGCGCCAGGAAGGTATGCGAGGATCCTCATTTGTGTGTGTTGTGTGTGTGTTTTGTGTGTTTGTTCAAAACATAACTCATGGAATCATGAATCTCATTAAATTTTCAGGGCATCTCCGGAATTGGCCTTTGACGAATCGATTAGATTTTGTTGTGGGAAATGATCCGGATTCAGGAATGTCATCAAGGAATATTCACAAATTTACAATCATTTATGCATGCATTCATGAAACTTAGGATATGGGCCGAATAAGTGAATGCAAATATGGTTTTTTGAAGCAGCTTACAATCGGGATCCCAAAAATGGCGGGAGCTTGCATTCTTTAGAATGCAGATTTCTAGTTTCTAGATAAATCTTTGAATGCGTTTCATTATGAGCTATATGCAGTATTAAAATGTATTCTTGATCAAGAAGTAGCAATGAACCAAAATATTTATCAACTTAAGCTAAAGGAAAAATAAATTTATAAATTGAATTGTCATTTTCATTTCATACAACCATGTAAAAATTATATTTTAACAGAATTAAAGATTTAACCACGGTTACCACAGATATGATAAATAAGATCGTTCTTGGCACCGAAGGTGCCATAGTATCCCCATACAATTACCCCCGCCCCCCCCCCCATCTTCAGCAGCATATACTGACACTTAGCAAGCAACTATGGTTTCTTCCATCTATCAAATTAAGAAACAATATTTTTTTACCAAATATGGGGGGCAAATATGTTGAATCTCTCTTAAGATAAGAGCATTAATTTATATTACAGAAACAGGAAGGTAGGTGGCGCCATCTGTCTGGTTTACGAGAAAACTTTCCAAGATGGATGGACATGCCAAATTTTAGACAAATACCTTGAACCGGTCTGGAGATAGGAGCAATTTTCACCCAAAGCACAGGTACAGATGGACGCCACGATAAAACGATTGCTGATGGCGCAACCAGTCTTGAGTACAAAATTTAGGAGTCTAAGATCTATGGATATGCACATTTTTAGGCCAATAGGGCAAATCACTCCTCAGAAAAAGGTATTAATTTATTCTACAAAAGCGGATGGTAGGTGGCGCCACCTGTATGGTTTATGAGGAAACTTTCCACGATGGAAGGACATATATAAGTCAAGCTAGAAACCCATATATCAATCCAAGCTAGAGTTATCATCAGGAAATAAATTTTTGGACAGGTGGCTCCTGTGACCTTTAACTTGACCTTGTGACCTAAAAATGGATAGGGGTCTTCCTCTATTGGCAGGTGAACTATATGTGCAAGATATAAGGTCTGAGATGAAAAGTTTGGCTGAAAATACATCTACTTTCTTTTCAAAGATGTTCGTCCTGTGACCTTGACCTTTGACCTCGTGACCTCAAAAACAATAGGAATCTTGTTTTATTGATGGGCCATATTAAAGTCAAGTTTGAAACCCATATATCATTCCAAGCTGGAGTAATCATCAGGAAATGAATGTTTAGACAGATGGCTCCTGTGACCTTCAACTTTGACCTTGTGCCCTCAAAATGGATAGGGGTCTTCCTCTATTGGCAGGTGAACTATATGTGCATGATTAAAGGTCTGAAATGAAAAGTTTGGTTGAAAATGCATCCACAATTTTTTTTATAGATGTCCTGTGACCTTGACCTTGGACCTGGTGACCCAAAAATCAATTGGGATCTTGCTATTTTAATTGGACATATATAAGTCAAGTTTGAAATCCATAAATAAAAAAAAACTGGAATTATCATCCAGAAACTAATTTTTGGACAGATTGCTCCTGTGGCGTTGACCTTTGACCTTGTGACCCCAAAATTGAAATGGATCATCCAATATTGGCAAGAGAGCTATATGTTCAAGATGGAAGATCTAGGATAAAAAGTTTGGCTTAATAAGCATCCACAATATCTTTAAAGATGTGAGTCCAGTGACCCTCAACTTTGACCTCATGACCCTAGAAACAATAGGGTTCTTACTCTAGTTTTGGGTCATACATAAGTCACGTTTGAAATTCATACGGTTATCAACACTGGAGATATCATAAGAGGTGTGTGATTTTTACCAAATATGGAAATATTAAAGGCCAAGGCCACTCATGGTTCAGGTCGTGACCCAAATTTAAATAGACCTCATCCGATAACCCACCTCTCTACATGTTCATAATATGAAAGAAATCTGTCCATTAGTTTTTGACTTATAATGCTCACAGTACTTTCAAGTGGCAATTACGAGGGTATTATTTTTTATTTTTGGACCAGTCCATGCAAGCTTTCTTGAGATATTTAAGAATTTGTGTTATTTTCAGCAACAATGGACTTATTCAAGGTCAAGGTCACTCCCCTAGCAAAGGTCATGACCCCATTTTAATTAGGTTTCGTCCTCTTACCTATATCTATACAAATGTAAAGTTTGAAAAAGATCAGTGAAATATTTTTTTTAATTATCCCGCTCACAAGTTTTTTCTGCGGCGGCGGCGGCAGGACCGATGTGAAACCTTAGTATCCAGACTTTGTCTGGGGATACAATTATGAACGCTAGGAAATTATTAGAAATGATAAGAAATCTGGCATGCTTTATATGGAAAAAGCCTCAAGAATATTGATCATAACACGAACCCCTCGTAGTGTATTAGAAAATCGATGTTTTACAACAAGTTATATCAAACAGATCCTAAAAATAGAAAAATCAACATCACATACTTCGGCAGGTTTCGGCAAGTTTGACATTAATAAGTTAGCCGGGATTCAGGTTTGTTGGTATGAATAATTGAAGATAACATGGCGTGACCGTGTGGGGTGATCACTTATAAACTGGCCTTGACATCCAGAACGGCAGACGGTGCAGGTATACATTTTTATGCTTCCCTAAAACACTGGTTTGGAGGGGAGGTTTATAGGGTTTGATGTATTTATTTTTATGGATATTTGGGTCCAAGTTTTTAAGGTGACTGTTTAAGGTCCAATATAGTGCAAAATCATCGCCGAGATTATTTTCCTCTTTTTTTCTCTTGCCCGTGTTTGCGTTAGCTCTCCAATACGGCTGATTTTCCAAAACTGGCCTTTTTTAAAGTATGGAACGCTTGACTTGCTATTTATACCTTGGCCTTACTGTTATGGTCGTGACGGGATAAGGCTTCCTTAGATCGCTTGGCGATTGTATTGAACTTTCGTTTAGCATACAAAATAGTTCAATGTAATACAATAAAATAATAATGATATTGTAAAAGAGTCCTACCTTCCAGACTTAATTATTTCTTTGGTATAATTATTGGATACCAGTCACCTGAGAAATCGAAATGACAGAAACATACCGTCCTACACAAGATAGCGAAATTATCCTGAAGTTACATTAAACGGCCACGGTAGTTAGGTGTAACTTTGCATGTTGTAATGGGTCAGATACGGTACAATATTACGCTGTAACATTACGCTAGAATGTATTGTATTGTATCGCCAGTACTTATGAAGACTAGATGTGTCGGAACGACACGAATGCCCCCGCCTTGGGCAAATTAGAAACATTTGTAAAATTTGGAAAATTTTTTAAGTTCAGGAGGTGTCATTTGGTCAAAAGTAGGTCAACAAGGGCAAAATGCAAACTCGATCTGTAACGGGTCATTATCAAGCAACACACCAAAAATCATGCCAGTATATGCAGGCATTGTGAAAAAAGTCCATACATGTGCATTTTCCATAAAAATTTCTGTCTTTCATGAAATTTTCTATGTTTAGGATCCGTAAAACAATCAAAAGTAGGTCAACCAGGATGAAACGTAAACTCGATCTGTAACTCTCATTATCTGCCCACACAAAAAAAATCAGGGTGGTATCTGCAGGCATTGAGGAAAAAAAGTCAGTACATATGCATTTGTTATGAAAATTTATATTTTTCATGAAACTTTCTATGTTCAGGAGCAGTCAAATGGTCAAAAGTAGGTCAACTGAGACAAAACAGGAACTCGATCTGTAACTGGTCATTATCTGCCTACAAACCAAAAAATCAGGCCCATATCTGCAGGCACTGCGAAAAAAAGTCCATACATGTGCACTTTTTTATGAAATTTTCTATATGAGAGCACCGCCAAACGGTCAAAAATAGGTCAACTGGGGCAAAACGCGAACTCCATCTGTAACTGGTCATTATCTGCCAACACACCATAAATCAGGCCAATATCTGCAGGCACTGAGAAAAAAAACCGTACATGTGTATTTGTCATGAAATTTCATATTTTTCATGAAATTTTCTATGTTCAGGAGCCTAAAACAGTCAAAAGTAGGTCAACCAGGACGAAATGCGAACTCGATCTGTAACTGGTCTATATCTGCTTACACACCAAAAATCAGGCCAATATCTGCAGGCATTGCGAAAAAAAGTCTGTACATGTGTATCTGTCATGAATATTTCTATTTTTCATGAAATTTTCTAAGTTTAGGAGCCGTAAAACGGTCAAAAGTAGGTCAACCGGGACGAAACGCGAACTCGATCTGTAACTGGTTTATATCTGCTCACACACCAAAAATCAGGCCAATATCTGCAGGCATTGCGAAAAAAAGTCTGTACATGTGTATCTGTCATGAATATTTCTATTTTTCATGAAATTTTCTAAGTTTAGGAGCCGTAAAACGGTCCAAAGTAGGTCAACCAGGACGAAACGCGAACTCGATCTGTAACTGGTCTATATCTGCTCACACACCAAAAATCAGGCCAATATCTGCAGGCATTGCGAAAAAAAAAGTCCGTACATGTGTATCTGTCATGAATATTTCTATTTTTCATGAAATTTTCTAAGTTTAGGAGCCGTAAAACAGTCAAAAAAAGGTCAACCAGGACGAAACGCGAACTCGATCTGTAACTGGTCTATATCTGCTCACACACCAAAAATCAGGCCAATATCTGCAGGCATTGCGAAAAAAAGTCCGTACATTGATCTGTCATGAATATTTCTATTTTTCATGAAATTTTCTAAGTTTAGGAGCCGTAAAACGGTCAAAAGTAGGTCAACCGGGACGAAACGCGAACTCGATCTGTAACTGGTCTATATCTGCCTACACACCAAAAATCAGGCCAATATCTGCAGGCATTGCGAAAAAAAGTCCGTACAACTGTTTCATTTCGGAATGACGGAAGGACGGAATGACGGAATGACGGAATGACGGACATGGGTAAAACTATATGCCCCGGCCACTTTGTGGCGGGGGCATAAAAATACCTAATGGACAATAAGATGGTACAATAAGTTTCTATGCTACGTGTTTTTTTTATTCCTGATTGATAACCTAACGTATACGATATGCCTGGAACATGAGCCCGAGCACCAGTGAAGGTTAGATGACTTTCTCGCGTGCGGCCCGATTGTACTGCAAACATCCGAACATAAACCAATAGAATGTTCGGGGCGTGGTAGTTATTGCTGTTTATATTTATTACATGCCGTATCAGCCCTTTAGCATGCATCATTTAGGCGTGTTATTTTTTTTATTTTGCTACCATGTGTTCGGACATAAGTTATGATCAGGGATCCCTGGCAAAAATGTCATAAGGTATGCAGGTTTCACAACTTATTATGCGCCTTGTACCCGCATGTTAAGTAGAGCTGAATTAGGGATGCCAGTTTTTATTTAATACAGTATTTGTTAAGCAGTATATCAAAACTTATATGCAAGGGAGTTGGTGGCTCAATTATGTTTTGTTACATACACACACACACACACACACACATATATATATATATCACGTGTCAAAGATATACATCTGCCCTTGGTTATTTTACCACATACAAATAACAGGCCAAGAACTGTACACTCTGCGCAGAATCGTATTCACAAAAAGTCTGTTGTTTTATGATTGTGGGTAGAGAAATTACTGTGGTGTGGTTTTCATGCATTTCATCATTTTTTCATGGCTATTTCGATATTCACCCGAGTTCGAAAAATATCTGGACTTTCCCCAGTGAAAATAGGTTGGAGAATTCAACTTGACATTATTATTTTACTATATTTTGTACAGTTTAAATGATCTGTACAGAATAGAGTTTGTTTGATTATAATCGATACGACTTGCGATATATACAGACATATAATGTCAAATGCATCTAAATATCATCCCCTAATTCAACAAAAAGTAAACCCATACAACTGCACATCAGTTTATCAACATGATGTGAATACCACAGCGTGCAAACGCGGTTTCCATATCACAAACATGTGTAAATCACGTGAACACCAAATCACGTGACCATGTATATCCAGTGTTCCAGCTGGTGCTGAGTGATAATCAGATATCCCGTTTGGAGAGCAAGCACCGATCATAAATCCAATCTTGGATCTGGATTATCTAATCACATTTGATAATGCTGGGTGCATACGTCTTAATATATATATTATAAACGCCCATTTTACTTCATCATGTGGCGGAAGCGATGCCAAGAATGTTCTTGTCCTAAATCTTGAGAAATTTTACATTTCAAAATTGACCTAAGAGTTGCAGAGAGAGAGAGAGAGAGAGAGAGAGAGAGAGAGAGAGAGAGAGAGTGAGTGTCTCATCCGACTTTACACCTTGCCTTCCGGGTGGAGGGCGGGTGGCTGAATTTAGGTCTGGAAAAGCAGATAATAGTATATGAAGAGGAGACGATATATTACGTTCCTCGGTCCTTGACATCCAGCGCCAGGAAAAGCTCTCATTATTTTTGGTAAGACTGACAGGTTTATTCATTTTTGGTGTACAATAGAGTCCTGGTCAGAGTGTTGTACAACAGTTCGAACACGTTACTTAAAAGCATTTGTGTCATTAAAATATAAAAAGCAAAGTAAAAAAAAAAGCATGCATATATTCCGCAGTCGGTATGGTAGTCTGTTTCCAGAGAGCAATTTTCTTGGCATAGGCCTATCGTGCAAATTCTTTTAATTAAAATCTATGTTATAACCAAGGACATTAAATAACATTATTTATTATTGAATGTACAAATTATAACTGACGATGGACGACACTCCACCGCTGTCACGGAACTCCCCTGTATCCACACATAGGAAAAGTTCGTATTTGGTCTTGAACTGTCTGGAACGATGCAAAATGTGTCCCAAAGGGGGGGGGGGGGGTAATTTCCATAATTTCCATATTTAAAGCAAAGAGAACTACGGCATCATTTCGTGAAGGGACTGTCACAGGCGCGTTCTATCAGAAACTATACGTCGGTTAACTCGGCTCCTGTTAACTCTGGGCCAGTCAAAACGCATGGACACGCAATATGGTATAGTTGTGTCCTTTATAAAACGGACTCAGAAGTAACCAAAGTGACGACAAGGTAGATGGGTGTCATGCCAAATGGACGGGTCTAAGATAGACGGGTCGGATTTTTTTCGATCCCATTTGGACGGGTCCCAGTCCGACGAGTCCCAGTTGGACGGGACCCAGGCAGACGCTTTATCAATAATGTATGGGTTCAAGATATAACGAAGGCTAATAAATGCAATATATTTTATATCTAGTAATTTGAATGTATATATGAAAATATCAAACATTTTAAAATGTCTTGTATGAAGGATGAACGGCTTCTTCGCGCAGACCACCCGGCTGATTGGCGTCGTCGACATCATGTGCAAGCAATACGACGACTCATTTTAATATTACTTGCAATATCACTAGTGTTATCAAATGTGATCTGTTGTATTTACTGCACTTATAAAATGACTTGCTGGAAACAATCAAAATGAAACGCAACTTAATTAGTTCCGTTATTCAAACAATTAGTCAATTATTAAGTAACCCCGCTTACAGGGAAAGCTTCCCTTTGAAGAGCAGTGACCATGTCAGAGGTGCAGGTTTCTCTATCATATATCCCTGCTATGGTACGGAGTTTTCAAACTGTCTTTCTACTCCTGTTTCTTGGAAATGTGCCTAATTTTTAACTGACAATATGACAGTACATGGATTATTGTGAAATATCCGACTAAAAAATTCACCAAAAACCTAGCTTATATAAATTTCATATGTATATAAGTTGGCCCAACATGTCGACCGCACATCGGTTGTTAATTTACACTCTGATTTATTTGACAATTGAATCATGATGAATCGTTATTGTAACTCTGGTGAATAACGATACGGATAACATTGGCGAAAAATTATTTCAGGTTTCACGTCATGGGAAGGAACAAGTTTACGCAACAAATCGGAAGCGCGTCAAATAGATATTCACGTACATGGGTATCATGGATTGCATTTAATTTGAAACTTATACCGTGATAGATGATCAGATATCCAGTTTTATGATTTTTTTTTGTTTGCTTTTTTATAAAGCTTCAAATCCCCGTGATCACGTCACGTAAATATAACATAGTGTCTATATGAGACTCGTCCAACTAGGACCCGTCTTACTGGAACCCGTCCAAATTGGACCGTTTAACTGAGACCCGTCTAACTGGCTGCCGTACAATTGACACGTAATCGGTAGATGTAATAGTTATTTCACCAAAGAGTGAACACTGCGTCCCCATCACCTTATACTGATCTTCAATATGACCCTGATAATAAGTAAACAAAATTCAAACTTAAATAAGCGAATTACATGGCAAAATTATATACAACGTTAAATATATGTAGGTTATATCAAACTAAATATACCTTATATTTTTAGTTACTGTGTTAGTATAATTATTGTTGAAATTTTTTGAAGGAATAATTAAGAATAATTAACCAAGTTGTTAGATATGTTAACCTTGAGGCCTTAATTAATATATGTTGCATTATATATATATATATATATATATATATATATATATATATATATATATGGTTACTAATGGTTACTAATGGTTATACTAATGGTTATACCTGCTGACATTCGACAAGAACGCCACACCGAGAAACCAGTACATAGTTGTAGGTCAAGGTTATAAGGCCTGTCACTTTAAAATGGATGTGAATTCCAGTTCATGTATCGACCTCCATTAACGCTGTGTGTCAAAATCACCACCAGCACCGCTAGCATTTCCTGTACTTCTATGTTCAGCCATTACCTCACCGTCAGCTGACAAACCACTGACACGCAACGTGGGGGCGGACCCTCCTGGATTAGGACTGAGGGTGTGTGTCAGTATACTGTTTACAGAGAAACCTGTGTAAAAAGAACACCTGTGGTCTTATTAGACAGGTCAGTTATCATTGTGCAGGATTTTGGTTCAATAAATAAATTATAGAAAAATTATTTATCGCCCATCAATACATGGATTTAAATAACGTAGTACAGAACAGCAGATCAAATATTCAGGCTTTGGGATTTATGAATATGCAAGATTCAATTAAACATTCAATTAGTTTCTTCTGATTTTTGGTAAGAGCCAGAAATTATCTCGTAAGAAGATGGCATATGATTAAATAAATTGAACTGAATAAATGTAAACTTTCTGTCTTTCAGGATATTCTGAGCAAATTATTTTGATATTTTAAGTTTTAGTTAATATATTCAGTTTATCATTTATATAAGTTTGACGCACTGTCCCGATAAAGCACCTGTGGGTCCGTCCAAGCAGTTTGTCTCACCGCGAATCAATACAATACCAAGCTGCGGTTGGTGCCCGCAATTACCTGTGAATTTCACCCAGGAGCACATTTACCTAGCTTAATGATCTGACTCTATCACCTACAGGGGCTGTCTGCTAAACTGAACAATGCTCTGCAAATGTGGTTATTTGTTGAACTTCAAAACTAATGGTTGTCATAATGACAGGGTAAACAGGGCGATGTGCAAACAAGAAGTAAAGTGACTATTTCCAAACCTTTTAAAAAATATAACTTATGGGCAGGCCCGTATTAACAGACAGATTCAGCGGGCTACACAGCCCAGGTCTCATGATCTATATAGGGGCTGCAGTCTCCCATGAAAATGTAAAATCCTATGCATTTCGTTTGCACCGAAAGAAATAAGATAAATCCAGAAAACTGCATTCAAGCCTCCGCCATGTGTTTTCATTTACTTATTCGGACCACTCCCCAGGTACATTCATATGTAAGTGAATGTACATTTGTAAATATTCCTGAATATGATGATATTCCTGAATCCGGGTCATGTGCATGATCCACACTAAAATGTAATCGATTCTTTCCTGGCCCATTCCCGAAATTCCGTTCATGATTGCGTGAGTTATCCTGTGTAAAAAACACACACGGAAAACAAACAAACACACACACACGAACGGGGATTCACGCATAACCTCCTGTCGTATAAGCACGATGCCTGTGCGAGAGACAGATATGTTAAAAAAAAATTTCGATAGATAACAGATAGAAGTAAGCAGTAACTGTTATGACTTCGAGCATGGCTGTGAACAGCCTGTGCGCAATTCATTATTAATACGATATTTATTAAATATGACAAATTGTTAAATGTTATAATTGAAAATCAGTTATGTAATTTCAGAACTGCCCTATTTTCATTGTTTAGAAAGGGCAAGATTTTTTTCTCATTATCAGAAGCTAGGGGTCTCTCTTGTTCTTCCTAGCCAAAGCCTCCGTTTGCCTAAATACTCCACTGACCTTAGGGAAGATAATTTGTGTTGTGTTTTTGCCCATTCTAGGCCTTACATGTAAGTGCAGATAACTTTTCTGCTTTACGTACATGATGGCAGGTACTTTTTTTACCCATGGGGTATACCACAAAAAACAAGTAATATTAATTGCCCCGTAAATATAGTTAAGAAATTGTGTAATAAACTTCATTTTGTTAAAACAAACATGCGCCTATATGTGTGTATGTACGAGGAAAGCCCTCTAACACAAATGTATTTACCAGGTCGGTTTGTGTTAGGTGAGGGCCTCATAGAATGATACGATGTGGTCAGAGAAACGTAGTTAATATAAATAATATTAATATTAATGTGTTAATTGTTATCATTGATCGTGTTAATCAGTAGATCGTTTATTTTTATAAATCGAGTATAGAGTGACTTACTAGGCTTCAGTTTGTTATGACTAACTGACAGAAGATTCTGGAGGTCTAGAAGCTTCTGGAAGGCTTAACTAGTAATTTCAATGTACATAGATCCATAACACTCGTTGCTAGAACCTTCGTTGTAGTGCCGATATATGAGTTGGGGAATCGCCGCCTCTAGTCAGAGAACTGTTCTGAAGAGGAGTGGTTCTGAGAGGTAGATTTGTGCTAGGCGGACTTTTGGTCGAGTTCGGCGTTAGGACATTTATTGGACCTGAAGAGAGTGTTTTTAGCCGATGATGGCGCTAGAACTTTCGAGGAAGTTGTATTTTATGAAGTAAGAGCCAGTTAACGGCGGGCGAAAGCCAAAGCACTGTTGAAGAATTGTATAGTCAGATGCGAACCAATCTACAGCGGTGAAGGCCAATTTTGGGACGTGATATGAATAAACCTGTTATACCCTAGACGTCGAGTGATTTTCTGCACTTTTGCGTGAAAGTTCCCAAGAAATATATGTCCGCTGCGTGTGTGGAGTGACACCCTCGATACGGAAAACTCTCTATTCTGCACACTAACCGCATTTGTGTGTGTGTATCTTAAAGAGGCCTATTACTATATTTGGCATCTATAAGGTAAAGAAAATTCCTTGGATTTCTATGAAAAATAAGAAGGCAAAACCCGCCGATCCCATTTTGCACTGGCCGTGAGATTTGTGTATATCTATACGTGCTTATAACGTGTGGCGACCCGACAAAATTGCCGCTGGTCGTTAAGTAAACACCACCAATAGAGACATCTGGCGGCAAATCACATGGTCAAGAGTTTTTGCAATTGGCAAAGGATTCTCCATATATTCCAACCATAACAATGACCCATCCTTCAACTTCTGCACATGTGCGGACAAAATCTTCCGGGTACATGATGTTCTCTGACTGTCAACTTTCGTACCGTGTATAGTGTTTACATAGAGCTTGTAGAAAACAAATCCTAACACCATTACCTGAGCGATAAAAGAACTATTATAAGCAGGGATAATCGGCAGTTCAATAATACTTGGACAGAGTAAGAAAGACATACATGTAATTTCTTCATGTTAAGCAGGTGAATAGCTGGCTTTAAGGATAATTCTGCCAATCTTAACAACTTTATTTGCCTCTATATTGTACACGCGATATCGCACCTATTTACGACAGCCCATGGCCCCGTTATTTTGTATCCAAAGACTTAGTGTCAATATAAAGGCGACCCCCACTGGATTGATGTACACACCATGTCTGACCCGTGAAAATAAATCTGATAATAATGGTAAAAACTGCACATATCCTGACAATTGGAGATCAAAGATCGTCTATGCCATTCAGCCCAGAGTTGATTAAGAGCATACTGTAACTTGAAACACATAATAGAAATAATGACCTTTAATCAAACTAATACACCAGAACTGTGCAAGAGAAATTGTTGTAAGGCATATGTTTATCAAGTCGAGTCCACCAAATCCGAGTCCTAGTGCAAGCCCGAGCCAAGGCCACTCAAGTCCAAGTGTTAGTCCGAGTCTTTGCGGTTCAAGTCCAATTCCACCTTCGAGTTCGAGTCATTTGGAACTCCAAGTCCAAGACCGAGTCCAAGTACATTACAAATATTTTAAGTAAAAGAAATTCAAAAAGGATACTTGAAATAATCATGCAAATTTTTATGTTGGTTTACAAGTGCCCTTTCCTTGAACGCTTATTTACGGTTAGCTTTTGATGCAGAACTAAACTAGGTATGTTTATAGTCTTATTTTTGGGATATTCTGTTGTCAGTTCACCCATGTGAACAATCTATATATAATATGTGGCAGGGATTTCTTTTCTACTTGACTCGAGATGGACTGGGCCTGATTTCTTGAGTCCTACATTACTGCAGTTTAGGCATTTCGAATCCGGCCAGAGTCTAAATATAAAAGGGCAAAAATGTGTCACGCTCAGTGGGCAGATGCAATAATATACCGCTATTATATACCGTTTCGACTGATTAGAGGGCACAGAAAGGCATGTTTACACAATTCGTCTAATTTTGGTAGAATGTAGGTAACATTAGAGCGTTCATATATAATGCGAATCCCCTAGAACTGAACCGTTTTGTCACATCTCCAAAAGTACCCATGGTCCATTTGCGCTATGGAATTATTATTTCCGTGCAAGGGAAATATATCATATTTCAATTAAAGTAAAATAATAACTCATCAAACCACCAAAATCACCGATGATGTGGATATGATAATCCTCATCTGTATAAAGCGCCACCTACAGGCCAAGAACTTAACTTTTTCAAAATCCTGCGCACTGGGAGTGCCGACGTGTTTATTGATCACTTGAAGTGTCCCATTGTAACGCGAGGGGTTGCAATAACAGCAGAGAATCTGACTTCTACGCAAAGGTCACCTAAGTACAATATCACTGACAGCATGGCCCGGGTATAGTTATGAAATATTTATTGTTGACTGCCGCCGCCAGGCCGGAAAGTGCTTCCACCAGTCTCTCACGATTGATCTAGCGGGTTTCGTTAAATTAACGCACATACGTTTAGTGAACAATGCACTTGGAGCACTGTGCTCGGCTCATATTTTAACAACGAAGATCTGACCGAAGCCATTTCGGAAGCTTTTCTCACATCTAGCGATAAATTTCATATATCTACCGCAGGTCGAGTCTAAGAATGGTGACTCGGACTGAGTAGAAATTTTCCTGTTCATTTATTGTGATGCAGATACGATAAGATACAAGATAAAACATATGTAGATAAGCTGTTAATAGTTAGCATCTATTGTTAACTGTTCCAAAATTGAGATAAACCTGAAACAAGAGCAGAGAGCCTTGCGTTACCAAACCTCATGAAAATGTAATTCGGGGAGGCTTACAGGTATGACGAGTTTATTTCGCTTTCCATGTTTGGGTACAAAATTTTGTAGATTTTCCCCCTCCCCCCGCACGACAAGGGCAAAACCATCGAGTAAAATTTATTTTTTTTTTGGTTTCATCTCTTCTTCTGAAATTTTTTCTTTGCTCTAGATTTGTAATTTGCCTAATTTTTAAAAGCTAAAACTTTTGAAGAATATTAATCTTAGGTCCCAGATTTGCACCTAATATTTACATTTGACCTCGACCAGATTCACAAGGTTGTACACTCTCCATTATCGCTCAGCTGCTATACATGCTCCATCGCATACATTTTAAGTTATGTTTTACCTATCCAACAGGTTCGGTCAAATCGCATTTTCTGATGAAATAATTTTATTTGTTCAAAATAAAACAACATTTATAGCACTGTCGCAATCATAAATTTCCACATGCATCCGCACTGCATGTTATGTTCTGTCTGATATGTGCGGGTACAATGAACCAGCATTGTATACAAGGCAGGTAAAATCAAATTCAGTAGGGAGCTCATCGTAAAAAATAAGTTAGGATTATAATGTTTAATAATCCGAGAAAGTAAAAACACATAATCCTTTAACCGACTCCTGTGGCTCAGGGGTAGAGCTATGTACTTGATCAAAGCCGGGAGAACGTGAGAATGAATCTCACGGTCGACCCCCATCCAGGGTGATCGCGCTTCCGGCTTAAAGGGAAGGCCGTGCCCAACGGCCACTTTTCACCCACAAACGAGAGGTACCCGATATGATCGGTAGTATGACCAAGCCATAGGGACGATTACATACCCAGGGCCCGCAGGTGCAGTAGTCACCGGGCCTACTTTATAACATGAGAGGAAACGTGTGATAAGCAAATTTTTCATTGTATATAGAAATGTAAATAAACTTACATTCATATTTTTTGCGAACCCCTAATTCTAATATATAATTGACGGTGTTACCATTTGAATTTTGTCACTCAGTTCCTCTTTGGATACACTTTAGAAATACCCGCTTTTTAGGAACTGTCGGAACGGTGGCAATTGTGTCCTAAGAGAGTTATTTCAAATATTTTTCCATAACTCTGGAGAAATTTGACCTCAATTGTGAAGGACCTATTAGAGGAACCACGTAAACTGTTATAGGCAACAGCGGGTATAATAATATGCTAATTAAACTAGAATACGGGTAGTCGACAAGCGACTACGTGTATCCGCCAAAATCAGAGTGGAACGGGTGAAGTGAGGCATGGATTGAGAGGCAAGGGGAAATAGAGTGAGGTGTGTTGCATATAAGCATGGATGTCTGCAGCCGAAATGTGTATGTAGGTTGCGCCACCTACCACAAATCCAGAAATCAGGTTGCGCCACCTACCACAAATCCAGAAATCTGTCCATGTTGTACACATATGTAAAATTTTAGGCAGAAAAGTCAAACCACTACATGTATATGAGTAATTTTATCCCACAGCAGACAAACAGAATGACTCGTGCAAAAATGGTGGCAGGTGGCGCCATCAATTTTATGAATGATAAAGAGCTATGTAAGGTCTATACACATGCAAAATTTCAGGGGGATATGTCCAACCAGTCCTGAGATTTAAGCCTGAATGTCTGCAGCGTTAACATAAATGTAGGTGGTGCCACCTGCCAAAAAATCGAGAAAGCTATCCAAGATCTATAAACATGCAAAATGTTTAGGCAGATAAGTCAAACCACTACAGAGATATGTGTGATTTTAGCCCATGGCAGACAAACAGACGGACGCTGTGCAAAAATGGTTGCAGGTGGCCCTTCCAATTTTATGTATGATAAAGAACTATGTGAGATCTATACTCATGCAAATTTTTGGAAGATACGTCAAACCAGTCCGGTGATATAAGCATGGATGTCTGCAGCGTGAACGTGAATGTAGGTGGCGCCACCTGTAATAAAATCAAGAAAGCTATCCAGGATGTATACGTATGCCGAATTTCAGGTAAATTAGTCAAATCACTGCAGAGATATGTGATTTTAACCAAAGGCAGATGAACAGATGGACACTGTGCAACCATGGTTGCAGGTGGCGCCACCATTTTTGTGTATGTCATAAAGCTATCCAAGGGCTAAATTTGTAATTTTTTTTTTCCTGATCGGTCAAACGGTTCCCGAGATATGTGGGTTTATGTGTGGAAACAGACGCACAAATGGACGCTGGGCAGAGTGGAAAGGTCAGAGGTCAATGCAAATTGGTTAGGCACCAGTTCACATGCGACCCGATAATTGGTGTAAGTTTCGGACAAGGGACCCATGGGTCACGGCGCTCAGCTGAAGTTTGAAATTTTTGCAAATGCAAAATATGCAAAATATTCTATTGTAATGTTTTTCATTTATATAAGCATGTGAGAACCTAAGAGGAAAGGGGCCCTCCTACTTGGTTATAGTAAAGTTCTAAATATATGATTGCAAACTAATACTCTGACAAGACTGTCATGAAGAAAAACAGTAAAAGTGTTGAGATACTGTGATGCATATGAAAAATTTACGGATGGACAGGCAAGTGGACAGAATAGACTAATACCTTTATTTCACTTTCAAGGGAATAATGCATTTAAGTTCATATATAAGCCTATTCTTTTAAGCATATCAACTTTTTCCATTAATAGTTTTTATCTGATTCATTTTTTTTTATTGACAAGTTTTATAAATTTGTAATAAAAAACTGAAAATATAAGTTAAAATATTAGAATTCTAAGTTGCAATCATTATATATCAAGAGTATAGCTCATATTGGGTCATATTATGCATACAAATATATTTTATTATTTTTAAATCACAAATGTTTAAACTGAATTTAAAAGAAAATAATGCCACAACATGGCATCTAAAAGATTATTCCTTGAATCACTATTTAAAATGTTTGCACATTGGAGTTTTCAGTACATGCTTAATTTTATTCACTGAATTGAAATAAAAGATTAAGTAAATTTGAAAAAATAAAAACATCTTTTCAAATATAGTATACACACTGTTGGTTGAATGAGGGGCAAACAATATCATTGTGCTAATTACCTTTTAATTACTATAATTTATTACTGGAATTAAAAGTCAATTACACACCTGGTGATGATTTTACTTTTCTTAAGTAAGGAATTACTTATTTGATGAACATCCACACTTTCATACCAATACACCACTTTGTGGACACAATTCAATGTGCTCTTTAATCATTGTAACCCTGGTGGTACAATATAAAATCTAAAATGTAGCATAGCCAAGAATAAATTAAAATACAGAAAATTATAACATTCATCTAGTTGATGCACTTTCGGGGGGGGGGGGGGGGAGTGCAGGGCAGAGGGGAAGCTTGATAGTAGTGGCCAAGCTGCGCCAAGGCAAGCTGCCTGGGGTCAGTTACATAATGCAAGTGAAAGCTGTGTTACTAGGTGGGCTAGATGTAAACTACATTTGACATGGTGTATGGAAACTATGGATTCCTTTGAAATTTCAGATTTTAAAAGATTAAATTCTTATGTATATATGTCGTGAAAATTAAATCAACAGTGCTTACAGGGAAAAAACGTGCCATTGCCATAGTTGGACAAAATTTAAGGTATTGATTTTTATTTATGCTAATAACTTGACAAATTTGCAAAATTCAGATCTAATTTTGGGTAAACAATTGAATCTTGATTAAATAAAGTTATATTCCTGAAAAAAAGTCTCCAGCTTCAGCAATTCTCATGTTAGGTGAGTAAATATATTTCCTGATTTTTTAAAAATTGCATTATATTTGGGCCCATAACTTCAAAATAATACCCAGTACTGACCTCATTTTTGGTATGTTCATAGAAAATGTAATGAAGAAAATGAATACTAAATATGATCAAAAACAGATCAGTGGTTTTGATTTAAGGCAGCCTTGAAGTGTATCAATGGCTTTTTAATGGAAAACGGAGGTTTTCCTTAATATCTCGAAGGAACGAAGTCCTAATGACCCAATTTTCAGTATGGTAGGAGATTTTGGCGACATCTAATGGTATGCAAAGTTTTGGATTCGTAGGTCCAACGGTTTTAAAACGTGCCCTGTTAACGGACGGACGGCCAGACGGACGGACGGACGACAGACAAAGGACCACGACTATAGCTCAGATGACATATAGTCAGCTGAGCTAAAAAAAATCCGTCCAGTAGTCTCAGAGGAGTTCTCCGGAAACGAACGCGGCGGCGGCGGAACCCGGTCAAAAACATAGTATCCGCAAAACTTCGTTTTGGCGGATACAATTAATTTCAAAACGATCAGCTATCTTAATACCGTTCAACTCATTTCTTCCCCATGACGTACCACCTTAGATGTCTTATGCAAAAAAAAGGTTGGTTTTCTGGCACTTTTATTTAATCATTGCGTGCGGGTGAATTTTTTTTAACCTTTTTTGTACAATTTGATAAAAATGTCATATGATCAGGGAAAAGCATGATAATAACAGAATTTTTTGCTAAACAGGTAAAAGCACTACATAACAAAGGAAATCTTAACAAAATTGCATTATTTTATCTTCTTAAAAGATGAAAATCAAATAAACATTTTTGATGCGGGGGTTAAAATTGACGCGGGCGGTGCCTGAGAACCATTCCTTTTTTTTTATTTTTGGCCTAACATGGTGTGTTGAGAGAATCCTTTTTAACTTTGTATCGGGAAATATCGGTGCACCGGTTGAACCAAAAGGCCCTGTTCTTAAAACTCTCGCCGACATGTGTCGCAAGTGAGGTCAGAAAGTTCAATAACCAAAAAATAAGTCTTACTTACCCATAGAGAGGTACATCCCGTTTAAGACCGATCCTACCCAAGACGTTTTAGATTTGCTGGCCCGGTAATAATCCAAGAATTCAAGGTAAAATATTCCAAAAGAAAAACACACACCGTCCACGATAACATTAACAAGGAAGGACGCAAACATGATCATCCATCCCCAGCCCCCGTCAGGTGGAATCGGCGGCCCTGGGGAACCGCCCTGACGGTCGGGTCCATTGTCTGTGTTTTGTGGGAGAGCGGGTTGCTCACTTTCTTCTGTTGATTTTCTCTGGCGTGTCATTGTGTCTGGAAGAACAATACATGAAATGTTAGGATATTTTTCCCTCTGATGAAATATTTACATGATGACGAATGTATTTCCCTCAAAAGCTAAAGAAATTACAATATTCACAAAACGTGTGGCATATAAGTCTTAGAAATCCTGCAAGGTAAAAACTAGAAAGCAGTAAGAGACCGCATTTGTACCTCCGTCGAAATATTAGAACAGCTGATTTAGAATATAAAAATGCTGCTGTTCACACTTGAAGTGTACGAGTATAAGCGAATGGAATATATTCAACAAACAGACATTAGTGTGTGTAATGGTTCGTCCGTTTTGAAATGTACACTGAAATTTCCCTATATACCTGTGAATAATTACATATTGATATAATGCATCAATGAGGCAAATAAGTCCATCTGTCTCATGCTGGTTTTCAATTAACTGCTACAGAATAATTACGATTTCAATTTTACATACTCATAATTCATGGCACACTTCAACAGAATACGCTCAAAGTCCCAGCGGGTATAACGCACATTAACATGGTACCTGGTACTGTAACTTGGATAATAGATAGAATTCTTTAATGTTAAAAAATGAAATTTAAAGTTTTTATTCAATCAAAATTTAAAAAAAAGGTTTGAGATAATGTCAGTTAGTTTGATATTAGCCAAGTTAACAGTGGTTTACTATTACTTGTTGATTAAAATTAATTTTTTTCAAGAATATTCAAATTTCACATGAAAAATGAATGATACTTTCTTAAATACATACACTATTTGAAAAAAAGCTCTGTGCCACGTTTAAAATGATGTATAATCATGGAGTATTATATGCAACAGAAAGAGCTTTGATATTGATTTTAAAATTAGAAGTTTTTGCCAGAGATGCTACCTTACCTAGACTGATTGTGCGGCTGTTAGCAAATCAGAAGCCGTTTTACTTATTTCTGGCCAATTATGTTTCTTTTTTCAAGCGCGGGGCTTCTTACTATTATTACAAACCAGAGGTCGCTAGTTTAATGTCGGCCTATCAGTCGGATGTTCATACATAGCCAACGTATAAACAGGGTCATCTGACTATTGTGGTTGGCTTTATTTTCACGAGGCTGTAATTTCGCGATTTCTTCATTCCGGACGTATCGCGAGGGTTTCATTTTCGCGATTGCACTATAACTTGTAAAATTTAAGTATAGCAGGATCTGTTTTGATTTAAAGTTTAGAAAAATACTTACTCCAATACTTAACTTATTTCTGGTTAAGTCATTAAATTAGGACTTGTATGGACAGTCGATTTGTATCACATTCTGTTTGTAGGTGTGTAAAGGCTAATGCATGGGCGAGTTTCAAAACCAGGCACAACTTAGGTTGCTGATGAGGTCGTTTTCAGAGGTCATCTTTGTTGATGGGGCATCTTATTATCGAGGGTCTCATATTCGCGATTATTTCACATTCCTGAATATCGCGAAATTAAAACCCTCGCGAATAAAAAGGCAACCACAGTATACCGATACACGATATTTGAGTGCGTATTACGATGTACTGGTGTATTGGTGAATCGCTAGAGGCCTAAAGGCTGCTATTACACTGTTTAGGTAACTCCAGGGCTTAAAAGCTAGAAAACCAGATCGAGAGTAATATACCATGCTTTACTTAACATTCGCGAGATTCTAAATTCGCGTTTTTTCTCGAAAGGATTGAAATCGCGAAAGAAAATCTTCGAGAATAACATCCCCCAGTCCAGATATATGTTGTTATTATAAAGATAGATTATTATATATCATGACCTCATTGGTTATTTCAATTTATTTACAGGTAAGATATCATTGAATTATTGCCCACTCATCCACAAACTACCTGTGCATTCATTTTGAATGATCTGAAAAAACATGGGTTACTAGTCCAAACAATAAAATGAGGAATACGCTTATTTCAGATTTCTGTTGAGATCGCGAAAATGAAACCCTCACGAGACACCGAAAAATGAAATATCGCGAAATTGCAACCTCACGAATATAAACCTAAGGTGGTAGTTGCATATACGTGGAGGTAGAAAGGTCACTTGTTGCAAAACACCATTAGCATAACTCTGGGTTATATGACTTACTGCCAGAGGCCTTTGTTGAATGTAATTTGATTATTTTGGCGGGCTCTCACATATTATACACACATTGATATGCAAAGAAAAACAAAACAAACAGGTATATGTGCGGTGTTATCCACGTTTTCTGGCCTATTATTATAAACTTTAGATAGGTGATTGGGCTCCTTTAATTACCACTGTTCCCTGGTACTCTCTGTTGGAATGTCATACATTATACACGAATCATACCACAGTCTCTGAGGAAAAGACCTCCTATACCAAGTCGGTTCATCATAAAACGAGTTGATATAAGGTAATATATTTAGGCAGTGTATATATCAGATGGTAACGTAGGTTATCTCTGCAGTCAAACATTATATATGAGACCAGCAGTGAAATATCAGAAAGCATAGCTGAGTTATATTATCACGCACACGCATCCCCGATTTATATGTGTGTATATATATATATATATATATATATATATATATATATATACATACATATATATATATATACACATATATCCAGTGAAACCTCGTTGTGTCGAACTCGCTTAAGTCGAATACCCCGCTTATGTCGAAGTTACAGATTCGTTATTCCGGACAACTCTAGTTACATTATTACCAAATAAAACCCGTATGTGTCGAACCTCGGACACACACTATTGTGTGTGCCATTTGATTGTTTTTTTTTATTTAAATTTATTGTATTTTTTTTATACCAGACGATTAAGTACGAAACTGCAAATAAGTCATACTATATGGAAAAGGTACCTGTATTTCGTTCCTATCAGAAATCTAAGAAAGAAGGGACACAAAATGTAGCGACAACCCGGCCCAGACCTTGACCATTTGGCGTGGTGTACGAGTCGGACGGATTTAACTCGGTCAATATTTGATAATTCTATACGACGGATTTCACTGAAACATGGAAGGTCATAAAATAATCGATTAATATGCGATCATCGGTGTTTTTTTCTTTCAGTCATCGAAGTATCTTATGGACGTTATTTTAAGGCAGTGTCTTTCTTCCTTTATATGGCTAGCCTAGCAAACCGTTGATATTTTTCGGCTGCTATAATATAATAATAAATAAAGGGGAAAAACAACCTATCTGAATCCTCCCCTCTATTTCAATTCAACAAATTTAATTATACCTTCCCTTGCCTATCCCCCTTCACAAAATTTCGTGGAAATCGTTTCCGAAATCCTACTAACAGACAAATAAATCAATTAACGAACATGCACTCTTGGATGAAAACATAACCTTTTGGTGGAAATAAAATAAATGATAATGGTATAGAAAAACGCGTGTAATAATGTATCCTTTTAACCAAGAATTACTTGACATCGACAATGCAGACGTATTTAGCCAATAATACCCCTGTTACTGAAGTACAATATATTCTGGAATATGTTGGTACGTGTATTTAGATAAGGACACTATTTAGCGGTCTGAATTACACGTTCCTATGTGACCTATGCCCCGTGTTATCAACCCAGTATCGATTGTCTTACATGCATTAGTGTAACATATGTACATGGAGATATGTTATATTGTAATCTGGTAATATCTGTTATGTAGGTTTATTATATATGGAATGGGTCATCATTGATAATAATTATCAACTTCACTACATGTATGTTCACAGATTTGTTCGGCTTATTCCATAGTTATAATATTGAGCCATACACATTATATATATATATATATATATACTTTTTAAATTATCATATCTTTATTTGAAAATAATAAGTGCATAAGGTATTCTTTTGAAATTAAAGATATATTAATATTTAAGAAAAAAGAATGGTGACTAATGAAACAAAATGGGAGAGGTATAGGAAGCTTTATTCAAAATGGAAACAAGGAAGTTTATAAATAAACCTTAGAATAAATTCCATCAGATACCTCTGGATCAGATCTGAATTCTGTTACATATTACACTAAAATGATAGTAACCACACCGAAAATTACCCAGGCGTACAAGCAGATATGGATCGAGCAGGTCCTGTGTCGGTAGTTCAGGTGCATAATGATTACGTGTCCCCGAGTAGGAAGTGGAAGTTAATATAGGGGTTGGTGTCCTCCTCCCACCTCCTAACACCGCGAGAGAACGTTTGATCAAAAATAAAGTCTTAACCATTTCATGGACTGGGCCAGTCTACCCACCTCCAGCCGACTGCAAAAAATAAATTTGATTTGTACAAGATTTCTAATGCAAATTAATGTTTTCACTAGATCTAAAAAAACTCATTTTCAAAAGCTAAAATTCGAGCACAATATTAGTGCTAGGTCTCAGATTTGTTCCTAATATTCATCTTTGACCTTGACCTTATTCTCAAAATTGTGCATTCTTTAGCTGATTCCGAAGTATTTCTCAGGGGGAGGCTTGGAGTGATCGCTTGACGATTGCCTACATCTAGTTATAAGCTGTATTGGTATATATAATTTCAGAAGCTCAATGTGACTGCGGAACATATTTAACGATTTCCCTTATAATATAGTGTCGTGCAAATCCTACACACTTGTCCATATGGATTCACGTCAGTCTACAACCGTTATTGGCTCAAAGCGCCACATTATTTTGAGGTGCAAGCGATGACCACACTGGCCCTACAAGCGCGTGCTATCTGGGTATGATGATGATGAGATGATATATATATATATATATATATATATATATATATATATATAAATTTGTGTGCGTATATAGGAGCTTATATCCGATTTTTCCTAGTGTCAACCAGGTTCAGTATACCACTCCTGGGGACTGGTTCATAAACACCGAGGAACCAACGAAATGTGCACTCGTTTATGAGTGACGCATTCAGCCTGCAGAGCGCCCACCCTTGGTGGGGGCCGACCGTGAAAAATCCCACCGCCACGGCTGAGATTCGAACTCACGATCTCCCGGCTTTGAGTCCTGCGCTCTATCCCTGAGCCACAGAAGCCGGTTTGGAAAATATAGTTTGCCTTCATAAGGGAAATACTAATATTATTGTACTTGAGAGGTTCTGTTTGTATTATAAACGCACATATAAGCCAATTTAATAGTTTCAGGCGAAGGGAACCTACCATACAATGGTTACAAATTAAGATGGAAATCTCAGCCATATTAATTTTACAATTAATTTGAAACCTCTTACCGTATTCAAAGCTCGTATGTATAATTTCCTTGTAGTGATCCAGCCTACATGGATGGTTTTATACTTATGATGGACGTTACAGAGATGTGTGCATGGTCAGCCCATCAGTGACCTTGCCCTTAGATCACAGGCCCCAGAACCTGTGTTTGATAGATTTATTATGAATATTTGATTAAAGATAGGGGTTACAATGTAATGATATCACTCGGATAACAGCTGGTCACCTGTAAAACATGGGCATTCACTATTTCGGACCTGAAATCACTGTGAGGGTTGCCTGTCTGATTAAGTCAGCCAATTTGAATACATCTTTTCAGGTATCATGTCACTTCGAATAAACCAAACTTTTATTATAATAAGGGTTGTCGACAAGCGACTACGTGTATCCGCCATATTACAGAGGCATTGTTTAAGTAAGGCATGGAATGTTTGAGACAACAATGAAGCCAATTGAACTCCTCATATATATGAAATTTTCGCCAAAACAGATCTACAAATGGATACATCATGAAAGATTTCATGCCAAGACACCAATCCACTACTGAAAAAACGGCATCAATGTATTCTATTAAAACAGAACAGCAGGTGGCGCCACCTGTCTGTCCTACAACAAGGCTATTCAAGACGGTTAAACATGCCACATTTCAGGCCAATACAATGAACCACTCCTGAGATATGAGCTATTTTCACCCAAAGCAAACACACGGATGGACGGCACGCGAAAATGATTGCAGATGGCGCCACGAGCATTGAGTATGAGACAGAGGTATCCAAGATCTATGGACATGCAGAATGTCAGGCCAATACGGCAAATCCCTCCTGAGAAAAAGACATTAATTTATTCTATGAATACGGTAAGGTAGGAGGCGCCATCTGTCTTGATTGAGGTATCCAGATCTATGGACATGCACAATTTCAGTCCAATACGTTGAACAAATCATTAAGACGAACAGATGGTAAACGCATGGATGGACGAAACGCGAAAATCATTTTAGGTGGCACCACCAGTATTGACAACTACTAAATGAAGAGATTCAAGATCTATGCGCATGCAAAATTTCAGCTCAATACACTGAACCACTCCTGAGATATAGGATGTTATCAAAAAGACTACCTGATTCAAACTGCATAATAGGGACTGCAGGTGGCGCCACCAGTCTTTGTTAGGCACAACTTCAGAGGTGAGCGAATAACTATGCTGGGTTCCGGAAAGATCGGTCTTAGAGGAATTTTTCGGAAACAAACGCGGCGGCGGCGGAACCCGGTCATAAACATAGTATCTGCAACACTTTGGTTTTGCGGATACAAATATGTTTATGTACTTTCAAATGTCAAACACATGAACAAAAAAAATGTTTACGACTCAATGTATTAACAAATCTCCCCGCACGCTTTTTAAACTTGGCCTCACCTTGAGATTTATTTTACATATTGGTTTGTTCGTACTCAAGTCTTGTTGCGTGATATTATCGGTACTTTTGAGAGCAATATTGTTGCTGCTAACAGCAATAGCTTTGAAACAGTATGAGTGGCCATTGTTGTGCAGTTTTCGGTATGACTGCTTTCATGAATTAAAAGAAAGCCTTGTGAGTCATGTACTCGCTGCAAAGTTCGAACCACCAACCTTCATTTTCAAAGTACAATGTCTTCACTGGAGAGACATGCATGTCTTATATTTGATATCTGAATTCGCCAGTGTAACTACATGGACATCTAAGTCCAAGGAATGATTGAGTATTTAGACTCGGGAATATGGAAGGAATGAAAATACTGTAATATCATCCTTACCGTGCAAATCCGTTTCTTGTTGTGTTTAGTTCTATAACAGCGTGAGATGGCACAAACTAATCCCAGACCTGTAAGCCATACAAACAAGGTCATCGGGTGACATAGGTTTACCGTGTTTGTACTACATTACACGGATGCTTTACGTAAATCGAATGAACGCAGTGTCACACATAGCTCAGAGGATGTCAGAATGCTTGCGGAAAGGTCAGGGCCTCGTTCGCTGGTGTTCTTGTCCAGTGTACAGGTCAGTTTTGTAATATTACGTCTCAGTGTGCATGTGCTAATATTGTTTGTGGGGCATCCTTATTTCAGGCGACATATTTAATCCGCGGTGCACAGCACTGATGTTCCTATATTGAGTACTAAGTTGTTAACACGTGACCAAAGCATGGACACATTTTACAGCCAGAATGTATGCAGAAATGACTCTATGTATCTTACGCAGAAGCTAAATCAAGGTTAAAGGGGTTTATTCCGATATCTTACGTCTTTTAACTAAAGATAATCACTTGACCCCTTTGAAAAAATAAGCCAATCCAACCGTACACAGGCTGTTCGTTTTGTTTATATCCAAGTGTTTATAACATGTGGGGGCCCGCCAAAATAATCCAAACACATGGGGGCTCACTAAAATAATCCAAACACATTCCGCAAGGAAATCATTGGGCAAGTGGGACAAACCAGTGTTTCGCATGTGGCATTTTGCAGCCAGTGGCCATTCAAACTCCGCAAATAAGAAACCTACCACCTAAGGTTATATTTTTTTTTTCTGTGTCAACATTGTTTGTTACATGCTATTAAAGCTATGGCAGCCCCGATGAGCGGTTTCGAGAAACTGAGAGATATAAACCTGTCAGGTTTAGATAAGGGCGCGGGGATGAGACACGAAAATACTCCGAGCACACCTATACAAGCAAGAATCTCTCTGCGGAGACGGTTTAACGGTTGTTATGATTATAGGATATGGTCAGTTAACAATGCTAATCATAATTAGATGATACAGTACTGATTGACATGTTTGTTTACCTTACTTTGTTTAATTAGAGATAGCATATCACTTTTCTTCATAACGTTTTATATATATTATTTGAAAGAATGATACATGGCTTATAGAAACTTGTAGCTGCTAGTCCAGCCCGCGTCATGGATTTAAGACACCAGATGGATCCATGAATCTAAGACACTAGGTCAGTTAATTAGATGTTATATCTGTTTATTCCGTTATCACATATTTTGTCCACTGTACCAGATTCTATTAAATATGCCACCCAGAGTTTGTATAGCACAGCCTGGCATTTGTGTGACTGTCCGTCTTTTAGGGGAGAGCAAATTACCAGTATACCAGGCTTAAAATCTTGTTTCAGCCCAGTGCAGCAATAAATGGCATTTAGTCTTGTAAACTATCCCTAGCTTACCAACAGTTGCACCCAGTAAGTTGTCAGAATTGGTAACAATGTCATTTGTTATTTCATTAAGTCTTGATTAAGTTTACTGTCTGGTAATTATGTTAAGATATTCAGATGTATGAATGCCTACAACTTTTTCTAGCTCCTGAATGGACAATCTTTAGTATCCAGGTCAAAAGCTTGTATTTTACTATTCAATAGGGTAACTTCAGGTATCTGGTTGGTTGAACTGATGGACAGACCTGTATTTTACTCTGAGAGCACTTCGGCATATTTTCTAAGTTCATAAATGGCTCCGTTTCAATAGATTAGTTTTAAGGAAAGATCAACAGATCATAGTGTAGTTAGCAAGTTTCACTTTTATTTTTTTTTATTTTATGATGTTCTGCTGGAATGAACATTATTGTATGAATCATCAAAATAAAACTTCAGTTTTACCATCAAATTGGACTTTCATTGGACTCGTGTGAACAGGAAAGTGGAATGGAAGCAAACCTGAATGCATTTTTAAACTTTGAGCTAATTTCCCCGTTCCATTGGGATCCTCAGGTGATGATAGAGAGGAAGGAACGTAACACGGTAACGTTAAGCGCGGAATACCATTTTTTCCACGCCCATTTCCTCAATTTATTGATAGAATTAATAAAAAGAGCCTGTCAATATGCAAACAACAATGTTTTGGCTCGTAGAATATGGGTAACTGTTTTCCAAGAAGAGTTAACCAAGACCTGTTTGTATGTAAAGCAAGAAAGTCTGCGTGTATAGCGGTTGTGCTTAATGAATGTCCTGACGGGAGTAAGAAAACCCCATCACTACAGCTAAGCTTGACTGAATGTCAGCTTAGCAATTGATTGAAATTATATGTATGTAGATTTCATATACAATGAAAGAAAACATGATCTATACATCTAAGAGAAAAAAAGTTAAGACAATATTCGAGATCCGTGGTAGACCCGGTTTTATGCACAGTCCTGGTCTTATATAATATCCCCAAGTTATAAGATGTGACGGTAGACATGCAGAGCATGAGGGGCCGGCATCTGTCGAGATCAGTTAGCGATATGTTTGTCCAGCTGGGTTTACCGGGGTTATCGGGACTGTCCTGTATTATGTTTCCATTCCATGACTTGTTGTAAACAGTATAGGCAGCGACCGGAAACCCGTAACCATGGTGAAGATGGAGGTTATTGTATTTTGGTTGTGTAACTGACAGGACGCTGTGAGTGACGCCGAGGGGGTTATGACCATCGTGTTCAGGCGAACAGGTGGAACTTGAAGTTGTGAGTGCAAATAGGAGACAGCGGGGGTGGGGGAGTATGTGTGTGTGTGTGTTTGTATGTGTGAGAGAAAGATATGTACACAGAAGTCATAACAGAAGCAGTAACAGTAGCAGGTAGTGGTATAAATTTATAAGGAGTACTTGAAGAGTAGCATTTGGAGAGAGAGAGAGAGAGAGAGAGAGAGAGAGAGAGAGAGAGAGAGAGCAGGGGCGGATTTTGGAAAGGGGAGGGTCACTCCGATGAAATCTGAAAGAAAACTTTCAGTGTGCCCTCATGCAGTGTGCTACATGCGTGCACACATTTTTGTTACTTGCGTGCTCAAATTTTGTTGTCTTAAGGAGTTTCTGGTAGCTCAATATGAGAGAGAGAGAGAGAGAGAGAGAGAGAGAGAGAGAGAGAGAGAGAGAGAGAGAGAGAGAATCAGAAACAAGAAATTGCGGGTGTTCGCATCCTCTGTCAAGCTGGTTTTATTAGCCTAGTTTTGTAAATGTGGTAACATGGTCCTGCATTTGCCCTCAACGGCCGAACTACTTTTAAGGGTCTAACTACGCTTCCACTTAGTTCCCGCTTCATCGGCAGAAGCGGGAGCAAAGCGGCACGTAATATGACCGATAATCCAATTAAAGTAGGACTAAACATGAAATGCATTGTCGTCAATCTAATAATTGATTATATTATGAAACTGTAATTCTTATTTCGCGTGTTGCGGTAACAACTTAAAATTTCCCGTAAGTTTCTGTGCTTCATTTTAAAGCAATCGACACTGACACCTCGCTGTCCTTCAAGGATTATACCCCATACATGAAAACATCAAACTGGCTATACATACTACCATGCCTGTTGACGAGTAGACTCGTATACTTATAGATACGATAAAACGTACCCTTGGCTTACTCAACCGAACACTTCACGGAAATAGCAGCCCGCGTGCATGACCCCTTGACCTTGCACTGGATGACCTAAATCCGGCACATGCCTGACCTGAGCTACCCGTGTAACAATCTGTAAGGCCCAAACACAGATGCTAGGTACCGTTTGTTAATATTCGCATATCAATTCTCTATTTACTATCCTGTAGGATGTACATTGATTCGTATGTGATTGTTACCACTTTTATCATTTAATTTTATATATGTATTTATATATATATTTTAATCAAATTAAATAAATTCATTCTTTAATGACATTTTCAAAATTTCGATTGCACCACGCGCATGTGGGGCCAATGTGGTCAGCGCGCGTGAACCTGAGGTGCGTGCGTGGCATGAATCCACGGGCCTCACACGGGCAAAGACATTTGTTTATCATTTAACGGTTTGAGTTGCTGGTATAACACTTAGTAAAATGAGCACCTATCATCAGATACAGATACTGCTAGTTGTAAAGTATGTTAATTTATGGCAACCTGTGGTCTATTCATAATCAATTAATGCACTATCATCAACTGCAAATTCATCAAACCGTCACTGCATCTGCGATACAACCTCATGATCTACTCAAAGGGCTATTCATTTTGACATGGCATTATTTTCAAATGTCTTGATATTACAACACTGACGCTAATGCAGCACGGGAATTCGAAATCTACTGTTCATATTTGATGCACCATTTGTGGTTAAGATATATACACTAGTAAACGTTGTTTCATATGATTGATGAGGTGTGTACCATTGTGTATCATAGAAAATCCCAGATCCAAAATAAACATTTTGGGCAAGCCCGTATGTTGAAGCTGTAAAACAGATTACAGTGATTTAATGTTTGAGGTGGTGAGGCGAGTGAAGGTATGTTGTAGTCAGTTCAATGTATAAACACGTTATTTATTTTGGTACGAATAAAACTTAGAATCACATATATGATATATTATTTACATGAATTTATAAATGCCTTGTTGATCATTTAAATAGCCGTTTTCCCACTACAATCGTTTCATTTACCGAATTTTCCCAATATTGAATCCAACACACGTTATTCGATACAATTCATTCTACCCCAGGAAAAATGCGAATTCACTACCACAATCGATAAAATATTCAATTCATTTCGTGTACACTGGACTCGTTTCAAATAAGAACAGTTTGGAGTGCCCATCCTTGCGCTAAATGTTTTCCTATTGTGTCCCACCGCAGAACAAGACTCACAAGTGTACACCTCTGCTGATTATAGGGTTTCTGATGCAACAATTCACCGCAGATTCACAGATGGCGTAGGTATACATATAGTGAAGAAGATATAAAGAAGTCCATTCAAATATGTTGGAGAAGAATCGTTTCCATGCAAATTAGATAGCCGTGAATGTTTTTGTGAAATTTTCCTTAAAATACAACATGTTAAAATTGGATGGTTCAGACAAAATGTCCCGGCATGTCCACTTTGCCTTAATTGAGGAGATTCGTTTTGAGCAGAAAAGACCCCTGGCGGAAGGGTGCTATATTGTGTATGCATGGCTGGTACGGTATTCAGCATTCATACATTGAATGCGCGTTGATGCATATTTATGAACAGAAGCGGATCCGGGGGGGGGGGGTCCAGGGGGTCCGGACCCCCCCCCCTTTTTTCACCCGAAGCAACCTTTTTTTACGGGGTTTTAGACGTAATTTTGCGGTCTGGACCCCCTTTCCCAGACCTGATGACCTTTTTTTTAGGATTTTCATTGGTCTCCTGGGTTGGACCCCCCCTTTTCCTAAATCCTGGATCCGTCCTTGATGAATTCGTTATCGAAACCATCTCCCGGTGTGGTTTCAGCGATGCCGTTCGAAATGCGAATGAATACGGATGCAGTGTGAACTGCTCTGGATCTGGAGGCAGTAACACAGTATTCGATACCGTATTAAGAGACTATACGGATAGAGTGTGAACCCGTTCTGCGAGTATACTCCGGCCCTGATTTCGGATTCGAAGACTCAGACTTACTCAGACTCGATCACGCCTATCACCGGGTAGCACGTATATGTGATCTTGATCCCAGGTGGGAGTGAGTTAAATGACCATTACCATCAGGATATATGAGTTTTATGAGTTTCTGATTATTTCCAATTAATGCTGGTAGGCCAAATCTGTCATAAACTTTTGGCGGAAATAATATAAAAATATGTCAGGATAATATGATATATTAGTTAGTATAAAAACAAAGGTCATGGGTACCTAGACATTATAGGCGAGGATTTTAATTGTTTTCAGTATATGTGTGGCTATGCCAAACGTATCGTGTTTTAATGAAGGAAAGTTTTTTGTTTCTGTTTTGTAATGGCATAATGTATATATGAGTATATATCTTAATATTTAAATGCTGTGATTCGGCAAAATGCAGTCGTCTGCATGAGAATTATGGATGTAAAACCTACGAAACGTTATTCATTTCCATCTAGTTATTGAGAAAAAAGATTAAATTTCTATCACACACTATATGCTTTATTTAATCTTATTCCTAGTTTATATCAATACTCTATACAAAATATATTATGTTTCATATTCCTGAAGCACACACTATCGCAGGTCTAAGACATAGAAAATCGTCTATTGTTATTTTTGGGCACGCCATATAATGACGTCATTGTTTGCTTATTCATTTATTTTATGACAGTCACTTACAAAAACGCTTTTTACTTGAGAAACAGCGAACGCCACACATGCATTCAATCCTTCACATGCTTTAATAATGTTACTTAGCGACACATGCGACGTCATGTGTATCTGTCTCCATTTTCCTATAAAGGACCTAAGGTGCTCCTAGATGGTGTAGTAAATAATTTTTATTATTTTGCAGTATGAGTAGATCTTATATATGGGTAATTATCGGTATAGACTTTGATTTGGTGTCACCCAATATGCATACAAGCGTGACGGAGCACATTTCATTTATTCAGATTAGTCTATCACGTGACCGGGTGCATGAATATTGCACGTGCCCGGTCACTGTCCACCTGTGCGTTTTCTTCTCCTTGTGTTTTTTTATCCTTGATCGGGTACAGTGATCACGTGATCGACCAGAAGTCAGACAACGCAGCAGCATCAGTATTGGAAAAAAGGCCGAAATGACTCGGCATACTAACAACGGTACGTGATGCATTAGGACAGCCTCTGTCTCTCTCTCTCTTTCTCATATATATATATATATATATATATATATATATATATATATATATATATATATATATATATATATATATATATATATATATATATCATATACTTGTATATGTATATATTATATAATTTCATATATTTTAACGTGCTTAAGTAGCTGTACTATGAAGCGGAAAACGATGTGCATCCCCCGCCCCACCCCACCATCAGAGCTTTTTTTCCGCTGGATCCCCTATAGAGTGGAGATTTAAAAATTTTCCATGGATATTCATGACTGGTAACTTTGTGTGTTGTTTGATCGAATTGTTTCAAAGGTTGAAAAGATGATTCCCAGACTTCATTCTGGTTGATTCATACATGTGGATCAACATATTATATTTAGGTTGCTGATTTAAAAAAAAAATGGATTCCGTAAGGAACAATATGTGACAATTGTCGATGTTATTTCTGCAGGTCAATTTGCTGACTGGTTGATTCAGAAAGAATATGAAGATTTGCTTGCCTTATTAATGGAAATTTGAATAAAAACACTTGGAAAAAAAAAAAGATTTCACTTTAAATCAAAGGGGGGGGGGGGTAGATAAGAAAAGAATATTGGCTCTATCATATATTATATGGATCTATGTATGCATATACTAGCATATATTTATGTGCATGTGTGTGTGTGTGTGTGTGTGTGTCACGTGAAGGAGGATATTGGTTTAAGCATGAGAATGCAATGGATGCTCAGGTTCAATTCATTCTGCTTATAGGTTTTAAATATATAACACTTGCGATTATGAAAGACAGGCCGCAATGTATAAAATATACCTCTTAATTATTTCACGACCCTGTGATGAACAGACGCCCCGGTGTAACTAGCGGTCAGTTACTTTAAAAGTACTAAACAGGTCTACGGGCTGCTATTATTACACCCTTATATATATATATCTTTTCATGTCACCTGTGCGCACATGCAGGGGCGACACTAACACTCTGTCATCTGCGACTGTTTGAACTTTGATATATATGCATGTGCGTATGAATGTATGTATGTATGTATATGTATAGTGTGCATAACTATATATTAGATTTAAAATATATGTATATACATTTGAAATTAAAAAAAAATATATCATATATATATATGTATATATTGTATGTATGTAACTATATAAGTATATATTATGTATATGTATACAATTATATATTTATATGTATATATATATATATGTTCTAATGTTATTTATGAATATGTGTTACTGCCATCTTCTTGAATAGCCAGTACGCACGCAGGATCCATACGTGGCAGCACTACTTTTATTTCGCGTATCGCATGAATCTTATCAGTTTATCGATCAAATGTAGGCAATTTTACGTAAATGGACACGTATACTGTCCAGGCTTGGTGCCTGTATGCGTTCAACGTAAAATTGGATATTCCATAAATGTAAAGATAAGATTTTGGGGGAGAGATCAATACCGAAGTTGGGGGGGGGGGGGGGGGGGGGGAGTTCAAGGCCTCAAGGGACATACGGGAAAGCTTCGCGGATTCAGGATTTAGGAAAGGGGGGGGGGGGGGGGTCCAACCCAGGAGGACTAATGATAAACAAAAAAGGTCCCTATATCCGGAAAATTGGGGGGGGGGGGGCGTTCAGGACGCACATTTAGTCTGAAACCCTTGAAAAGGTTGCTTCGGATGAAAAGTGGGGGGGGGGGGGGAGGAGGTTCCGGACCCCAGGACCCCCCCCCCCCCCCCCCACCCCGGATCCGCTTCTGGTGCCTTGAAGGTTGTCATTAAAGCCAGGTATGCACCTTCTTTATCTTTAGAATTTACATAATTTCTGGCATATACCCTGTACATATCAGTGAAATGTAAGTAATTCCAGCTCTAAAAATTGTTCTTATAATGACCTCTAGATTTTCACTTGGAATAATCCAGCGAAAATTCTAAATTTAACAAAGATTATCCCAAGGGAGGGTGTCTTTTCGGCATGTGTACTTCGGTGAATCGCGTCTTCTGCATGAAAACTAAAGATTCTGCAAAACACCTGTTTTCTGTAATAAATGGATTATTAGAGAAATTTATATGATATATACATGTATCTCACTATGCATAAAGGCTAATATAAGGCCTTATATAGCAACCCCAGCACACTTTCATGTTACAGGGTGCCGAGTCCCGCACCCCCATTATTTTCAAGGAATCTGTATCAACCCCTCGGTTCAGATCTTAAATTTGGGCCTACCGCCCAGGCAGGGGATGGGAGATGGTGGTGGGTGGACTGGTGGTGGCAATAGACCGGGGGGGGGGGGGGGGAATTGTGCTTTAATTGGTATAACCGATTTGTCCTTATTTATGTTTTAAGACCAACGCTTATACATGTAAATGAACATAGGCCTATAATAACCTTTTGTGGCCCAGCACATGTTCGCGTATACCTGTTCGTATTTTCTATAAATCTATAGTCCATAGGTACTATAAATCATGCAAGCTACGCTTTTTTTCATTCCAGCGAAGGAGCTACTGTTGACGGTAGAAAGATAAAAGTGTATGTTTCTACAGCTCCTACACACAAGATCAATGATTTATACTATTTTTGAAGGGGGTGGTAGCTATATCCACAACTGCACGTGGAGACCTTCAAACGACTGGCATACATGTGAAGTTATGTTAGTACATGTATACTAAACATACACGCACTTGATGATCCCTCAACTGCCTCACTAACCTGCCAAGTGAGTAAATAACCCGCAATGGAGCAAAAACTAGTAAAATCAAGTTGTTTATTGCTATGGGGTCCAAGGTACGACCTGAATTTATCCATTCGATTTTGGGTAAACTCATCAGTGACCGCTTTATACTGTCACTCCGGTCTAGTTGGTTTATTGTGTTTCTTTCTATTCCCCCAGCAGACGATGATGACCTGGGGTCAACTGGGGTCACACTGATCAGCTGACTGGTGTAAGGCAAGCCATGCTGCTGAAGGCACAGCGAAGCTGCACAGGCTTGACAAAACATACTCACGTTTGTGTGCAGACCACTTCAATCCTCTGCGTATCTTTTTTCTCACTAAATGGTAAAATCCTTATCCTGAGCAGACGACAAGTGCGCACGCGGGCGGCCGGCCGGGCAGAGTGCAGCGAGAAGCCCGCGCGGGAGCTCAGAACATCGTGTGCGATCTTTGTGTTGGAGCGACCACTGAGGCGGTAATATAATAACCCTACATCTGCGGCCCTGTTGTGCTGCATATTATTAACAGCTGAGAGGAGGAGATGTAGTGCTGTCATCTGACGAACAGGAAGTGAACTATTGTCGTTTCGCAATATCTCCCCTTCTTCTCATGAAAATAGCCTTACGTGTTTATTTTTTTTCTAAGGTATTATTTTTTTGTAAATTTGCATGTATAATGTATTATAAAGCAGGTATAATATATATATATATATATATATATATATATATATAAATTATATATATAAAGTATATGTAAGTTATCGGGGCGAAATAAAACATTAAACGAAAACAAATAATACGACCCGTCTGTACAAGTATAATACATAAATTGTCTCTATGTCTCTCTCTCTCTCTCTCTCTCTTTCTCTCTCTCTCGTCATATGTATATATGTATATAAAAAAATAAATAAATAAATAAATATATATATATATATATATATATATATATATATATATATATATATATATATATATATATATATATAAACGACTGCCGCGTATAACCACTGCGAGAGGAGCGTATAGTTAACATATAGCAGTTGAAGAGAGAGAGAGAGAGAGAGAAAGAAAGAAAGAGATCGGTGCAGTGGTATATTTTTGCAACCCAATTGATCAATGTTTATATATTCGTAATATAGCGTTGTTCAAAATTATGTAATCTATTTAGCCAAGGTTTAATCGTCGGATTATTTCACTGTGGCCTACAGTAAGTGTGTTACATGCCTGTACTTAAGACGTTGTCTTTAAGATTTTCTGGTATGTTAATTTATTGTTAATGGAAGCATAAGAGCTTCCTTTTAAATGCACGAGGCGCATTGACCAAGGCAAAACGTAATGGTATACTTAGGTTGAAATTGTCACAGTACGTACCTATTAAACCCTTATCTAATCTATAGCATCTATTACATAAGGGACTCGCACGAAGTGTATAGGACTTCTGTAATGCATCATTAACTTGCATTCTGTTCAGTCAGAGAGGCAATTAGGACATGAATCTTGGAGGCTGGACAACACAAAAGTAATTTTGGCACCTCTGACTGTGAGTCATCTGAGCTATATATAGCGTATTACGTAAAAATCGTCTGGCATGACACTAGCTATGACAACTTGACACTCGGGCTTCTGAAATAAACTGACGGTCCTGCATCGTCTTCAGTTCATCTAAAATCGACGCTTGGGGTGGCAGGCTGTCGCTAGCATGACACGCCACACACGTTAGAACTAAAACTTATTACTTATATATAATTTTTTCTAATTAACACTCTTGAGTCTGTCAGGATGCCAATTAATAAGCTTGTTGTAATTGTGCTAAGGCAGTGTTTAGCAATGTAGGCCTACTGACACTTGTGAATGTTACTACGATTGGTTAATTTTTTTTTGTAAACTGTCGGCGAGAATTCCCAATATTTGGTTTAAACAATATTTTTATTGCAAAACAAAGCAATGAGGATTGGAAAACAGGGCACAGCCCTATATCAATTCCTCTCCTCCATCAATATGTTATTAAATAATCCTCTGTATGAAACACATTTACATTGTTACATTATGCTGTTGATACATGGATTACGTAATATGGCATACAACTGACATAAATATGTTAATCTATATTTACACCTGAGCAATACAAGCAAAGACTAAACAAGATAAAATAAATTATTTACAATTGGAGAACAATACCTTATATAATTTATATAATTTACTAATCTCTAATATTTCCCAAATTCAAATTTACTTAAAACGTTTAGTTGCCACTATAAACCGCTGTATATTATCAAAAAGTTCACAATTCTCTGTTACAGACAGATTATTGCTTCCATGTAGTAAGATATATTCACTTCTGTACTGCATTGATACCTTCGTAAAGAGTTCTTCTCTCATATTCACATAAAGGGGGCAATACAAAAAATAGTGCTCAGGGGTCTCCACCGCGAGACCACAAGAGCAAAGCGGATTTTCTAAACAATGGTTTTTAAATAAATGCCCATTCAGGGAGCTGTGACCAAGACGCATTCTTGTATGATGTATTTGTGCCTGTCGGTTACCCAATATTTCAATGATTATGAATGAATTTAATGTTAATATGCCATGCATGATCATCTTTCACTTAGGCCGCACACACACAACAAATTTTCCTACGGAACGAAACGATAATCGCGAGCGGGCGATTTTTTTAATCTTTATCGTCTTCACTGGTCGATACACAGTTTTTGGTATTGTCCAAAGCAGCTTGCTTGTATATAGAAATACAAAAAAATAAGCTTCCGTTATTATAAACTTTATTTATTTTACATGGATTGTACAATCCAGTCATAATAACTGATACGAGGCACTCTCCATGTCTCGAATGTTGGCGCTTGGTTGTCGTTAAGGGTGGAGGAAACCGGAGAACCCTGAGAAAACCACCGACCTTGGACCGGCCACTACAGCGGGATCATCTCAGTTGGATGCTGTTCAGATAGACGCCATTGCATCACCTGGACGCTGTTCATTTGGACGCTATGAAAATGGACGCTGTTCATATAGACGCCTTCGTATTATAAGCCTATACACCCTTCAATAAGACGCCAAAATACAAGCCATGTAGCCCCACTTATATATTTTATATGTTTCCTTTAAGTGTGTATATCGTGTGATTGAAGATTAACGTTAACAAAAATGTCTTAGAGACCATCGTATTATAGTTGTCTATTTTTATAGCGTCCATCTGAACAGCGTCCAGGTGACACGGACCCACTACAACCCACTCTCATAGCCACGCCTGGAATCGAACCCGGGTAGCCTTTGGAGAGGGTCGGGCGTTTTACCACTCAGCTGTCCAGGATCGTGAAGTGATGTGATAACTTTACACTTAATTTAGTCCATTTCCAAACCTTTAAGAATTCTTTTAGGGAATTTGTAAAAATTAGCACAAATTAGCAATATTACCAAGTACCTGGCCTTCGTTTTCCCCCGAAAAATAATAATAAAAAAAATCTATGCATGTTTAATTAGGTAAAAAATCATCGAACACTGACATGTTCACATTTTGATCCCCAAATGACCAAAGCTGAATCGAATAGGCATGGGTGAAAATTACCCAGGAAAAAAAAAATCCACCGAAAATAGGAGGGGCGAATCCATAGAACATAATTCATTTTTCATTGTTATTATAAGGAAGATTAGTACAACACTGAGACGCACTCATAGCCACCAAGTGACTATTTTACCTCTGCGATCATGCATTTAATCAAAATGTTAATTTGTCTTCTCTGCACCTTTATACGGTGTCTTGTATAGGACATACAGAAATTTATTTTTATCTCGTTCCCACGCGACAGTATCGCGTGGCCACGCGATAATTATCTCGTTCTCACGAGATAAATACAGATAGACAGTACAGTAAGACCTACATCTTAAATCCTTATAGCCTTCTTTCTCTACACTGGATTAAGATTATAGTCAATTATATGCCTGAATATGGAAGTGGTTTTATACGCTGAGACCTGATATGGGCAACAGCGACTCTTACAGCACTCATGTGTGTTCAGAGAATGTTATCGTGGAAGTGGGGGGGGGGGGGGATTAGTTCGGAACCAACGCAATGAAAGCCGCTGTAAAATTTACCTCATAGCATTAATTCGGCGTAAACGCACATACAACAAATTTCATACAAACAATTTAAGTTGTTCTTTTCCAAATGAGGGCTTTAGCAGGCATGGCATACTAACACGTGGCCACGTGAGAATTATCGCGTGGGAACGAGATACTATCGCACTAGAAAGATATAATTATTGCATGGCCACGATAAACTTTCGCGTTGGACGAGATTATTATCGCGTGGCCACGATATACTATCGCGTTGGAACCAGACACTTATCACGTGGCCACGAGATACTGTCACGTAGGAATACGAGATAAGAAAAATTCAGGGTGTTCTTAACAAGCTACCGTACCTTAAACTCTGTCACCATGTAAATTTTTAATTTACTTAACCATTTCTTCTGAAATATTATGAAATTTGTGAGTTCACGAAAACCTGTGAAATTTCACTATAGGCCTACAGTTTATTTGAAAGTAAAGCATATGCAATAGACCTGCGTAGGGCACTGTAACTTTTTTTCAGATTCTGATATAACGTAAATGTCCAGCTGCCTATTGCTACCATGACCAGTTCCAGACAGTAATTTACAATTGTCCCTACAGGTGGCATCTGTGGGCTCAATTGTAGGATTTTCATGTAGTTAGTGATACCCCCCCCCCCCCCCCCCCCCCCCCACCGGCGAAGGAAAGTAAATCATTTGCACCCAACAGATGAAGTCAATACATGAATTATAACGTGATAACGGAACATTAATCAACGTGATAAAAAAATAGTTTACTAATTTATTCTTCGACCTGTTGCAGGTCTATATATATGTGCCACTGCAGTGGCATTGGTGTTCACCATATTTCTATTATATTTATTATGACAATCAATTTTATTTAATTTTGTATGCTACTACCAGTTTTTGATAATTGCATTAACCTTGATATCATTTCTTGTCAGAACCATCGAAAATCACAGTGGTCTCTATCGTCCCACAACATATCGACAACTGGTCTGATTAAGCCACACCATAAAACATTGTACATACCAAGCTTTGCTTATCATCAGGAGCCATGCACGTAATTATAACCATTATAGTAAAAGCATATGTGAACTATCTTAAAAATGTACACGATAATCTCAAATTTCTTTTTAAATAGTTTTCCAATGATATAATTCAATATTTGAATTGGACTTTATGACTCGGACTCGAAGAAGGAGGACTTTGGCTCTAACTTGGACTTGGCTCGGATGGTGTGGACACGACTACACCAGAGGTAAAGGTCTCAGTTGTTGTTGACATTACTTAAAATAAGTACGTTATTTATGTCATACATATGTGATGAGACCCCGAAAAAAACTTGCTAAACAAAGCAGCAGCGGCTAAAACGAAGGATATCTTGAACGAATATAGTGTATAACAGCTGCTTGGAGAGTGTAGGTTGAACACACAATGACTCCTTCCCGAGGTGGACACTGTCTTGACTGGTACCGACTCATTTATTTATCTTTATTTAAAAGAGGTAGAAAAGGCCGGTTCCAAGTACTTCCGGAGACAAGCTCATGAAAGCATACGCCAAGCGGACCTCTCTTAACTACTTAACGTATTGTGGCTCGATCGGCTTCACATACGTTTCAGCTTGCTGCCACATAAAACGGTTATATTGTAACTTATAGATAAAATTATCAATTCGTTTTCCATTTCTGTTTTATACGGTGGGTCATCTCGGTCTCACTTTGGCTACAACCAGTCTTTCCTTTGCAACGTACGTCCCATAAACAAATCCTTAACACACACACACACACACACACACACATATATATATTTTTATCAAACTTGATTAATGATTATTGATTATACTTTTGCATAATTGTTATTCCAGTGATTCAAACTCTAGAATGACATATTGTAAAAACTACAAATTTGGCAACAAAAAACCTGTGTAATCCTTAGATTCCGGAGCAAGCGGCACTTTGTGTTTACTTTACTTTTTAGTCTCTTACACATACAGGTGGTGGCGCTACCTCAAATATATGATGGGGTACCAGTCTAGATACAAATTCACACAAGTAAGCCGCTTAACTAGTGCCTACCTCTTCCCGTGGCAGATGGGTAGGTCACATGGTCCGCATGCCACACCACTGGCTGCCAGCAAGTCAATATCACAGTGGAGTGCAGGAACGCAAGCCAGAGAACGGTTCGTTAGAAACCTGACTAAATGTCTCAAGGACTGTCTAAGGATTGCCTCGAAATATTTAACCTAAGACCAGACAAACAGTTTGGTCAGGAGCATATGGCTCGTATAAACCTTATACACGTGGCTGTATTTATTTTCCTATATAACATCTAAAAAAAACACCTGAAGTTTGGGCCTATTTAAATAATTTTCAAAATAAATTCTGATACTAAATATTTTTTTTTTACCTGAGATTTTGTTGTGTCTACAGTCGAACAAGGCCAAGAAAATCAGGGCTTGTGTATTTCGTTTTCTCACCAAGCTGGTCAGAATGCAGTGAAGCAAAAATTACTTCCCCTAGCAGTCCCAAATAACAATTGGGACAACATGTCTTTGATTGGCCACATATTTAAAGATATTTAACTGATACCATTAATTTTGAGTGAGATTATGCTAAACACACACAAAAAAAATGAAACAATAGGGTTATTTTAAGCCTCCTGCCATAACGGCTAGAGCCAACCAGTGCAGGCCAAACCATTCACTATTCTCCTACAGGTTCTTCAGGGCTTCGTGACCCCAGGTTATGTAAAAAAATAGGACTACGTGGCCTTAAACTCCGCTAGGCGTACAAGTCAAAGGGTCCCGTTGCCAAGGCCGACGCCTTTTTAAATGCTTATCCTATACTCGGGCAAAGAGAGTCACAGGAGGATTTTTGTCAAAATTGAATGGAAATTCTCACAATGTGTTATATCAACCAATATGCACGGAGTACATGATAAAATTAGAAGAGATACAAAAAATGTTTCAGATAGAAACGCAACCCAAACTACACATCATTTTTGTTAGGTTTGGGTACAATAAAATTGTGTATTTTATTTTTATTAATTGCTGTCTTGTATTTAATGTGCACCTTACTTTAAACCCGATAATTTCTTGAATATAAAAACACTTACAGCTCTGCAACGGCCAACCACAGTTTCATAAATGAAAATGGAATGTGACCCATAAACTAAACATGGTGGTAGCCATAAATAATGAGCTAAACAGGTGGAACATCAGGACATAGCATCTGAACAACTTCCAGTAGCTGTCGCTGACATAGCATCTGAACAACTTCCAGTAGCTATCATGTCCATCCATGCTATTTTATATAAATTAGGCAGACAAAATTAAAAATTTGGTTTTTCGGGCAGCACGCGTCATTTATATACGCGATATTTAGCTCTTTAAAGAAAAAAAGTAGTGAATTCACCAATTTTGCAGAACAGATCTGTTATAATCATGTTTCCCTGATCATATGATTTTTTTTTCATCGAAAAACTATAATATCAAGGTAAAAATAATAAATATCCTGACTTCTGAAGAAAAATGCCTGAGAAACCAATTTTTATTGTTGCCTTAGTAAATCCAAAATAATCGTACCGTGGTACTTTGATTATTATGACGACAGCAATTATGACAGATTCAACTTTCACCTGTGCGGTATATTAAGTTTTTTATGTTTTACTAGACTACCAGTTCTTAAACAAAAATGAAAACTTAAGGTTAAAATCTTTTACGAAGAAAATGGTCAAGAAAATTAATGGGCACTTGGTAGGGGAAGCTTTAATTGTGAATATCCGAATGCGGTAAAAATTTGCCCAGCGTACGATCAGAGATGTGCCCTAATTTGAACCGCCTTTATTCTGATGGGCAGGGCTAACCTCTGATGCAACCATCGAGCTGGTGTACCACGCCACATACTTCTCTTTATTATTCAGTAAGTATCCAACACAGGAAAGTTTGGTGATCGAGAATGTTGGCGGAGGAATAATGCGATCTCAGAACTTTCTAGTTTCAATTAAGCTTGTGCCTTCAAAGCCAACTAAAGCTAAGCAAACATTAAATATACTCCAAGAATGTATATAACTGTGAATGACATCCTGTACCGGTATGTTAACAAGACTCTGCGTAATTAAACGCTTGAAATGGTTTAGTCTGGTCCCCGTGTCTGCTACTTTTCAATACTGGCTCGAGTATCGCAGACAAGGAGAGTAAAAGAGGATAGAGAACCCGCCTGGGCATGACTGATGTCACGCGAGGTCACGTGCCCGGGATCACTCGAAATCTATGAGAACATATGGATGGCAGAACTGGCCCTCGCTCAGAACGTATGAGGCTGCTTTCCTTTCTGGCCTAACTAATAACACCTTGGACCGTAGCTCGCGCCGGTCTACCCCCTTCTGCTTTCGCTGGAATTTATATTGTCAGCCTTAGGCTTCGCGTGCACGCGAAGGCACGCTTCTGACCGATAAATAGTAAGTGAATTTAACATATTTTACGCAGATTGGCTGAACTTTCAATATGTTTTCTACACGTTTGTGCCTCGTTGTACATATGCTGTCAGCATTTTCTGGCTTATCACACCAAAATGACAACGAAGACAACATGAACAGCTTGGATTTATCATGCGGTAGTTGTCATAATCGTTGCGGAAATGTTGTTAATAACAAAGCTAACGAGCAGTGCTCATGTGACCATATGTGTAAATTCTTCGGTGACTGCTGCAGTGACTTGAGAGAAAGATGTTTAGAGAATTGGCAGAAGGGAAATATTTGGATAACACGTGTCAAGGGCGTGGACCCTCCTAATTGTGTGCATAAACTCATTGGTGAGCAGACGACACTCGAGAGTAGTACAATGATGACGTCATCATGTAGATCAAATGAGCATGCGTGTCGAAGAACCTGGGACAGTTTATACAATGTGATCCCCGTCATGGACATCGCTACTGGACTACATTACACTAACGTGAGATGTTCGGTATGTAATTCTGTAGATTATAGAAAGATCATACCCTGGCATGCTAGTATCAGCTGTACCGGATACATAGGGGATATAATCCACGGAGACCCCGTTTTACCTCTTGGAGACCTTGTAGAAAGAGGTTGTAAGGTCAGATTTGTCCCTCCGACATATCACAAGAACCAACGTCTATGTAAAGACAAAGCAAAGTATATATGTCACACGGCTTCCGACATTTTTTATTCCTGTGGTCACTTTGGTGAAGATTATAAACCCGCTGGTTGGCGCATGCGCAACAACAGCTGTTGTACCGTTTGTGAAGACAAATCTACTAAAAGGTGTGAGTATTGTGAACCTGGTCTTCCCGGTCCAGGTGGTCGACCTGGTCTACCTGGTCTACCTGGTCCAGGTGGTCCACCTGGTTCAGAAATTCGGCCTGCACCGAGATTTCAAGTCGTTTTTAACTTCGACCCATCTGATGGACTTAAAGTCGGCAACAATAAGGTCGCCGAACCACCGTGTCCGAAAAATCAAAAGTGGGACGAGTTCGATTGTCGACCTATTATCGCCCCTTCGCAACCAGAATGGAACAACGATACGACTTGTACATGGTGTTCATATATCCAAGGACTAATTGAAAATGCTACGAATTACAATGGGCACGTCACAGCAGGTGGTATCAGCAATGGGTCTTTGGCGCTCATGGTCGCAATGCATGTTGGGAAGGATCCAGAGGAGGAATTCATGGCTGCCATAAGATATAATATTACCAGTTTAATCAGTGACCTACTTCCCGAGCTTGGTTTGCCTAAGGAACAAAATCTCAACGTGACATTCAATTTTCTGGTTAATTGTACATACTTAGCGTACCAACCTTCTGAATTCATCCTATTTAATGAGAGCTTTCTTATTCTGAAAAAGTCAGAAAGATTAATTAGGAAACCTCAATTTTATCTGCAAAATGGATCAGCAATGGTGTGTCGAGAAGAAACAGAAGATTTTATCCCAAACCGAACTGCAAACGTGGCACTGGATATTTTAACTATATGTTTGATGTCTTTGTCAATCATTTTCCTATGTGTGCGCATCATATTCCACTTCCTGTTGAAGGAGTTTTGGCAGTCAGCGGGCCGTGTGCAAACCAATTTAGCCATTGCAATGTGTCTTGTTTTAATATGCTTGCTAATTTTCCCTTACATTACAAAAAGTCACACGTTTTGCTACATAATCGGCGTGTTCATGCACTGGTCCTTCCTTGCTATGTTCGCCTGGATGTCGTCGGTCGCTGTGGGTATTTTACACATGCTTTGGCTGAGTGCTAATTTATCTAAGGTTAGTGGTCGACAGAGCATATTCCTCTACAGTTCAGTATTTTCCTGGGGAACTCCAACTATAATTGTAGCAACAGCTATCATTGTGAACCACACAGCTAATGCAGAGACCTTTCGACCGCAGTATGGTGTTCACGTTTGTTGGATTTCACAGAAATATTCTCTTATTCTTTTTTTCATAACACCTATTGCTGCCGCTCTTTTGGTGAACATCATTATGTTTATGTTGGCAATTGTGTATTTGTGTAGATCAAGATCAGGTATCAACAGAAGGTCAGACGAAACTAGCTTAAATATTCCTCTTTATTTAAACCTGTTCGTACTGATGGGAGTATCGTGGGTTATGTTTATTATAGCAGAAGTTGGGAGGCACATTGTGCTGGACTTTCTTGCTGTTATATTGAATGCTTCTCAGGGTTTCTTTTTGGTGCTTGGATCGATGTGTACAGGTCGGATACGTGACGCTGTCAAGGAGAAATCGAAGCAATGGTCAGTACTAAAGTCGAAGAGCTCGACTGCTACCACATTGAATACATAGTGACGTTAACAACATCTTGAACTACCATCCCTGGATCAAGGATTTCTTTAAAAGAGGTTGCTGCATGTGCACTGAAAAAGATAATAAAACATGCTTTAAAAGGTTTAAAAAAAGTTTGATATAAATAGTTTTATCGCAAGTCTGATATTATAGCAACATTTGTATGTGTGGACAATGATCTTTTATCACAAAGAAAGTTAATAATATTATTCACTCCTCTAATCGTGGCCTTGTATCAACGTACGAATGATTCCTTAGGGTTCTATTTTAAGTGACTATACGAGTATCTGGGGTTTTATATATATATATATATATATATATATATATATATTAGTTATTCAAAATGTATAGACCAAAATGATTGTAGCGTTGTTATGTATATTGTATGTATTATATATATGCGTATTTACCTAATAACTTTTAAACAAGCGAAACGTTGTGAAGAATGATATATTATTCACAGTATATAGAATACGGATCGTAATTTATGTAAAATGGGAAACATGTTTAGCCTCATCTCAACACAAAGTGTTAGCATTTTTTTGAACAGGCAAATCTGCAATATTGGCCTTGCGACAATGTAACCTCTGCAAATGTTGAAATTTCAAAGTTCAGTATCATTTACATAAGATATCTGACCATACACCAAGCCCCAGACCATGAACAAATAATTGTAGCCGTTGTGCATATCACGGACGACAATGACTGCGGGACATTAAGGCTTTGGCAATGAGTGATATTTATTGTTCTTGATATCTAACATATAGGTACATATGTGAATAAAGGTGTATATAGTCTCAACCAAGGTTTGTTGGTTTGCTTGTCTCTGATCAGCATTGTGCCAAAATTTCCGGACTGAGTTACACGAAACGGTAGAGGGCTGGTATGTGACAGTGTATCATACATTTAATACAAATATTTGATATATGAGAAACACAACCTCATATTTAAAAGATTTGGAATTACAACATGGTAAATTGGTACAAGCAAATTTAGACAAGCAAACGAAAACTAATTTAACCTGATTTATTGTTACTGATCAACTGATATGGTTGCAAGATTTAATGACAACGTCATAAATTCGAACACACACATAGTTAATGGTCCAACATTAAAATTATAAGACATCTGTCTTAGTTGATCCCTATCCCCAGGCATTCAACTGTTTAAATGTTTGGTCTTCTGGCCCTCACTTTATGCTACAAATGCGGTAAATTATGTTATATGATGTCATAGAAAATATTAGCCGCTGAGAGGCAGGGCTGTGTATGGCCTGACTCCCCTATCACGGTATTTGCCCAGTTCTCCAACATGTATATACGTACTTATAGCATAATGGTTAAATAACGTCATTCGCATTTATTACTGGAAAGACATGCACAATGGAAAAATTATGGCTATCATGTGGAATTATGGGGTTTTACAATGATTACGGACATTTTTAGCCAATATTATGACATGGGAACCCTGGAGATGTTCTTGAACTTGTAAACACGCATGCAGTTTCATCTGTCAATCATATGAGCTCTCTTGAAGCCCTTAATAATAGATGGGGATGTAATCCCTCATTTCTTCGCATCCTCAGAACTTAAATCAAGATTTTTTCCCCGAATTCTATAATGTGTCCTATAATACATTTTGGATGTTCAAAGGACAATTCCAATGATAGCTAATAGGATGGTTGTAATAAAATGGCCACATGATTTTACAAATGGTTGCATATAATACGGTTACATTTCATAAACAAGGTATGCAGGGGTTTCCCTTACCTCCGTGTATTTAGAAATTATGCTCTCTATCATTTTGTTAGATAGCAAATGTATTGTGACAATTATAAACAGATTTAAAACATAATGTGGGTTGCTTTATAACTTTTTGATTTTCGGTGGTTACGTCCGTGGTCAAGTGGACTGAAAACGATGTATCATCGTTTTGTTTGTAATAAATTTGCATCTCATTCGGGTATAAATGAAAGTGACAGAATCACTCCAAACGAGGAAAACATACCACATAATTTATTTCTACACCTACAGACGTAAAGTGAACTATTTTGAAATTTTACAAATGTTTCTAGAATAAACCCCAATAACTTATATGTATATTCTCATAAATTTTAATACACTCTCGATTTTAGATAATCACTTTTAAATTTTTAATAATCCTGTAAATGCAGAAACCCTATATTGTAGAGAACAATAAGTACATTGGCTGCTATAATTCTTTTCCACTGCATAGTCCTATATACTATATTCCTCTAACGTTAGCCCGTTTCATGTCTAATTCTCGCGAGAGCAGGAGCCACATACATCTGTTAAATTCACGGTTGTAGCAATTCGTTTAATGCATCGGTCACAGCTGCTTTATAAGAACTTTTCTTAACACGAATTAACTACAGTTCATTAATACCAGTAATAAGACGTGAATAGCCGGCTGTAACGCAGTTTCATTAATTGAGGTCACGATTAAAAACTTTTTGTTTTGCATCTATCTACTAGCAAACAAAATTCAGATTATGGTTTATCGCCTGAAAATGTTCAGAACATCATATCTTGAATCAATAAACGCGTGCTTCGCCGTGCAGGATTGTACCAATGAGGCTACATGGAGATACAGATCAGGGAAGCTCTGCCAGGACTGGCGCGTCAGCTGTGCGCTAATTGCAATTAAGACTCGATACCCCCATTAACCTTATTGTGCGCCTGATGTACCGCCATGTCAGGGAACAGCCGCGGTCCTGCTTTTGATAAAGCGCGGATGTTGGATCTTCCTAATGCAATCCGCTGAAGCTCGTCAGACTTAAGGGATATATCCAGTAACTGAGCGGTTAATCACGGGAATCACATTGACCAGAAATATGAATGCGCAGATGGTTTGTTTTGTTATGAATTAGGCGCAACAGGTATACTTAGGTCTCATGTTGATGAATCACTTGAGTTGATTTGGGACAGTTGCGGTCACTCTTCATCAATATCTGCTGTGATAAATGACGGACTACTGATAAGCATAAACAAAAAGCATAAAAATATTTTCCTTGAATAAGTTCGGATTTCTATAAGCTCACATCAGTCAACACACTTCTAACACAAATAAATGACTGGCTTTGTTGTATAGTATTCCGTGGATACCACAATTATATGTCGATGATGACTTTCATTTTTATTGTAAACTCTGAGCGCTCACACATGTAGGTACGCTACTGGATGTCTATATGAAAGTATATTGTAATACTTTAAGATTGTTTCAATCATTACTTTAAATACTCCACATTCATACGAGTTCATATTTGATTATCCGGACTAACATTCATTTCGCCGAAGGGGGATTCTATCGCTGTATCAGTTAGCACCGGGCTACGCTCTTTACACAGCGCTTTACCTATAGGGCTACTACCTATATCGTAAGGCGCTGTTTGTTATGACCTCGTATCCTGAATTGCAACACCAGAGGGGAGCACTGTATTTTTGTCCAATCAGATGAGACCTTGTGCTGGAAGACAAAGCCAAGCGAGGAATACACGGAGCCAATCATATTAATTTCTTTTTGAGTGACAGCTCATCCCCCAGCGTTACCGTCTGAACAGGCCACAGGCTTAGAGAGAATTGTCCCTGACGTGGTTTGCTAAGGGCCTTGGGCACATAGGATGCTCAGCCGGTGAGCTGTAATTTAAAAAAAACGTAACAACAAAGGCTGCGTGCACACCTCGCTGGCTGGTTTCAGTTCTGCAGACAACAGATACATGGCTACGCTAACACAGTCATAATGTCATAATCGAATCGGTCGATGATGCGAGAATGCAGAGGGAGCAATTTAAATTCGACCGGAAACTCATCAAGCGGCGCTTGAAGCGCAGCAATGGGCGGAGTCAGGATGCCTGTCGAGTGTTTGTTTATTAGCATCTGATTGACTGCTTGTCACATCATACGCACGTTTATTTCAGTGGACAACGAACCGCCATCTGGTGTCTAAATATATCATAAACGGTCAAAGCTGGCAGCATGAAAATCAGTTGCTTCTTTAGAAGCGCAAGATTTCCGCTGCCTCGGGCATATCAGCTCTGTGCCTTTGACCAGCGATTTTTTTAGCCCCATCAATAACGTTCCTCATTGACAGACCCGGAGTTATAACTCAATTTATGTACCCCCTTGGTTACATGTTGAAACATGTATAACTGATCCTTTAAGATAATAATTGTTGTTATTTTAAATAAAGTTCACATATCGTTCTGTGACACAAAATCCTGGATTATATAAATGAACAAATGATCTTGATAGATTTCTTAATTCTCCAAAAAGATCACAGAAATATCCTGTCTTTCAGTAAAACTTCCCGAAAGATTCATTAGTCTGACTGAATCTTGTACAAATCGTTCCCTATAGGCTTCCAAGAGGTACATTTGAGGTACCAATTTAAGTAAGTTCATAAATTTTCTCGAAATATTCCTCAGAGGTTCTCAGGATGTGTTTATTCCTAGAAGATTGTCCTGGATGGTCCCCTTAACGGTTTGCTAAATTTTTCTATAGATTTCCATAACGTTCAATAAAGGTTTGGTTAATGTTCCCTGCACGTTCCCTGAAGGTTCGCTGAAGGTCCCATGGAGACTCCTCAAATGGTTCCTTAAGGTTTTACTAAAGGTTCTTAAGGGTTCGCTAAAGGTTCCCTAAAGGTTCGCTAAATGTTTCCTGAAGGGTCCCTTAAGGTTCGCTAAAGTTTCCCTGAAGGTTCACTAAAGATTTCCAGAAGGTTCGCTAAAGGTTCCCTTAAGGTTCCCTGAAGGTTCGCTGAATGTTTCCTAAAGGTTCCCTTCAGGGAACCTGAAGGTTCGCTGAATGTTTCCTGAAGGTTCTCTCAAGGTTCTCTCAAGGTTCCCTTATGGTTCCCTGAAGGTTAGCTAAATGTTTCCTGAAGGGTCCCTTAAGGTTCGCTAAAGTTTCCCTGAAGGTTCACTAAAGATTTCCAGAAGGTTTCCTAAAGGTTCCCTTCAGGTTCCCTGAAGGTTCGCTGAATGTTTCCTGAAAGTTCCCTTTAGGTTCTCTGAAGGTTCGCTAAATGTTTCCTGAAGGTTCTCTTAAGGTTCCCTAAAGGTTCCCTTATGGTTCCCTGAAGGTTAGCTAAATGTTTCCTGAAGGTTCCCTGAAGGTTAGCTAAATGTTTCTTGAAGGTTCCCTTAAGGTTCCGTGAAGGTTTGCTAAATGTTTCCTGAAGGTTCCCTGAAGGTTAGCTAAATGTTTCCTGAAGGTTCCCTTAAGGTTCCTAAAGGTTCCTTTAAGGCTCCCTGAAGGTTAGCTAAATGTTTCCTGAAGGTCCCTTAAGGTTCCCTGAAGGTTCGCTAAATGTTTCCTGAATGTTCCCTTAAGGTTCCATGAAGGTTCGCTAAATGTTTCCTGAAGGTTCCCTGAAGGTTCGCTAAAGGTTTCCTGAATGTTCGCACGAAGTCCCTGAAGGTTCCCTTTAGGTTTCTTTAAGGTCTCTGAATGTCCCCCGAGGTTCGCTAGAGGTTCCTCGAAGGGTCACAAAAAGTTCCCTGAATGATCCCTGAAGTTGGATATAAATATCCTTGAACATTCGCTGATTTCCTTAATTTACCCTGAAGGTTCGGTTTAGGTTCCCTTAATATACCCTAAATTTTCGGTTTAGACGGTCCTTAATACCCATTTGTGGCCCCGTCCTTAATAGAAACAAAGATATTGTATGAAAAGGAATCATTTGAAAAATTTGCTAAAATCATATTATAATGCTAAATATTACCTAAAAAAATACCTTTCTCGGGTGTTACCCTAATCCTACACAAAATTGCATCAAAGTCCGTTCAAAAAGTTATAAAAACCAATTAACCGAAGAAAAAAATAATACATCCCCTCTGGCGGAAGTAGAAGATAATATTCAATATGTAGAACATGAAATAACAAATGAAACTGGAAGACAAATGGTGTACGTCTTGGAATATAACTTATGAACCATGCGTGTGAGAAATAATTGTCCTTGTTTTCTTATATATTCATTTTAAAGACCCGCTGACTACATAAGCTAAAGCGTTCTGATTCTATATATAAATCAGAGGTTTACAAGGCAATGACATATATAGTTCTTACGTCTCATGTTTGTCGAAAGTGAATGCTCTTCGAATTATTGACGCTCCAGTCAAACTGGGGTCAGAAATTTTATTCCATCCTGCGGCCGAAAAGTTGTTTGCTTCTCAAAGATGGGGATTGTAACACAAATAATAAAGAGAAATAAATAATAATTTAAATAAAAATTACACGCATTTGTAAAAAAACAACAGGGACAGAAGACATCCACGCGAATATGGATATGGACTTACAGTGCAAAGTTAACAAAAAAATTGAACTGGTTACCGGTTCTAATGTGTGGAACATTTAGCGACCACAGTAGTACAAGGCACTAAGAAGTGATCAAACGCTTTTGTTGTTTGCCGGAATCAAAGATTTCGGCAAGCATATTGGTCAGTTGCGTATGTCTGTTTGTCTGTCTGTCTGTCTGTTTGTTTGTCATCACTCTCCTGGCCACAATTTTGCCACAATCACCTTGAAACTTAAAGGGATAATGGAAAACAAAATTTCTAGGTGCCCTATTGTTTTTGGTTAATATAGGTCAACGGTTAAGGTCAAGGTCATCGAAAAACCTCGAAATTTCATTTTCCTCATAACTTGGTCAAAAATGGTCGTATCAACCTCATTCTAAGATCATTTTGTTTGTCTTTCCTTTCCCCATATCATGGCATGATCAACTTTTGTTGACTTTGTGTCACCTTGTCAGTATGTCTGTCTGTTCCTCTGTTGTTGTCAATTTTGACAACGGCCTTGATGTTCTGTCTGACATTTAGTACAGTACAGGCCACAATTTTGCAGCAATCACCTTGAACTTACAAGAACGATGAAAAACCGAAGTTCGAGGTAGCCCATTGTTTTTGGTTAATTTGGGTCAAAGGTCAAGGTCAAGATCATTGAAAAACTTCGAAACGTTATTTTCCTCATAACTTGGTCAAAAGGCCATATCAACCTCATTCTAAGGTCATTTTCGTCGTCTCACCCTTCCTCATACCATGGTATGATCAACCTTTGTTGACCTTGTGTCACCTTGTCAGTATGTCCGTCTGTTCCTCTGCTGTTGCCAATATGGTCAACGGCCTTGATGGTCTCAATGACATTTAGCACACTTCAGGCCACAATTTCGCCACAATAACTTTCAAACTTTCAGAGACAATGGAAATCTAAACATCTAGATGCCCTATTGTTTTTTGGTCAATATAGGTCCAAGGTCAAGGTCAAGATCATTAAAAAACTTTGAAACGTTATTTTCCTCATAACTTGGTCAAAAATGGCCGTATCAACCTCATTCTAAGGTCATTTTGTTAGTCTCACCCTTCCCTATATCATGGCATGATTAAACTATGTTGACCATGTGTCACCTTGTCAGTATATCTGTCTGTTCCTCTGTTGTTGTCAATTTTGTCATCGGCCTTGATGTTCTCTCTGACATTTAGCACATTATAGGCCACAATTTTGCAGCAATCACCTTGAATCTTTTAGAGAAGATGTAAAACTAAAATGCCAGGTGCCCTATTGTTTTTCGTCAATATAGGCGAAGGGCAAGGTCATCGAAAAACCTTGAAATTTTATTTTCTTCATAACTTGGTCAAATATGGTGGTATCAACCTCATTCTAAGGTCATTTTCCTCGGTTTTCAATTCCCCATGTTATGGTATGATCAACGTTTGTTGACCATGTGTCACCTTGTCAGTATGTCTGTCTGTTTCTCTGTTGTTGTCAATTTAGTCAACGGCCTTGATATTCTCTCCGACATTTAGCACATTACAGGCCACAATTTTGCAGTAATCACCTTGAAACTTTGATGATGGAAAACTAAAGTTTTTTGGTGCCCTATTGTTTTTGGTTAATTTGGGTCAAAGGGAAAGGTCAAGGTCATAGAAAAACCGAGACATTTTGTTTTCCTCATAACTTGGTCGTATCAACCTGAGTCTTACTTCATTTTGTTCGTCTTACCATTTACCATGCATATCATGATATCATCAACCTTTGTTGACCTTGTGTCATCTTGTTTTTATTTCTGTCAAAAATGGATTGTCCTGTATAGGATAGTTACTAATAATAACACTAACAATGTCACTCTATCTGTCTGTCTGTCTGTCTGTCTGTCTACTCATCTTTGACTTTTGAAAATCAGCAAAACCTTATTCATATGTGCTTCTATTTCCCCCATGATAGGGGTTTTATATTTGATCAGATCCAAATGTTCCCTGTCTGTCTGCCTAGTAACTGTCCATCAATTTCGCTGTCTTATTTCCGGTCACTTCCGGCAAGCGTTCGACCTCTGGTCGTCTAGTTTGTTTGTCATCACTCTCCTGGCCACATTTTTGCCACAATCACCTTGAAACTTTCAGGCATGATGGACATCCAAAATTCTAGGTGCCCTATTGTTTTTGGTCAAAATAAGTTAAAGGTCAAGGTCAATGTCATCAAAACTTCTCAAAACGGTTTTTTCTTCATATCTTTGTGACTATTAGTCGTATCTACTTCAACAATAGCTCATTTTAATCGTCTTTCCAAGGCCTGTCATCTGGTGTGTAGCTGACTCAAATTTGCCGTAACCATGGTTAAAATTTTTGGGGAAAGTCATGATATTCGAAATTAAGGGGTCTTATTTTTCTAACTTTGTCAGTTAAAAAGCTAGAGAGACCAAGTTTTTTGCATCAGGTAGCATTCAACTAGTACTACAAGATTTTATTACAAGTCTTGCAGTATCTTGTAAAATATCTCGTGAATAGAGATATTTCGAGATTTCATTCATCTTGCGCCAAAGGCCACATTATTGCAGGAATCTTTTTGAAACTGACATGTCATAAGTCCTAAACTAATATCTCGAAATTATTTTTTCATTTTTTGAATATGGCTGCTAGGGGGCGCTGTACACGACCCTCACACATATATCATTACATTGGCCATATCTCTAAAACCCAAAGCTCAATTACATAAGCTATAGCTTATTTTTTTTTCTCTGAGTGTTCTCAATAAACTGATAATATCATCTGGTCTCAATCTTGTGTCACTTTGTCAGTGTGTCCGTCTGTTTGTCAGTTGTCCTCAAATTTGCCTGCTTGCTGGTTCGTGTGTCTCACATATAGCATTCTACAGGCCACAGTTTTTAAAGAAGCATTTGAAAACTGATGCATATTATGTTTTACAGAAATATCTCAAAACATTTATTTTTATTTTCCGGATATGGCCGCTAGGTGGCGCTGCATATGACCCTCACATACATATCATTTTATTAACCATATCTCTAAAACCCAAAGGCTCAATTACAGAAACTATGGCTTATTTTCTTTCTCTGAGTCTTCTCCATGACCTTGAATGTCATCTGGTCTCAATCTTGTGTCACTTTGTCAGTGTGTCTGTCTGTTTGTCAGTTGTCCTAAAATCCGCCTACTTTCTGGTTCTTGCGTCTCATATATATCATTCTACAGGCCACAGTTTTTTCAGGAATCCTTTTAAAACTGGTACATCTTATGTGTTACACTAATATTTCAAAACAGATTTTTCATTTTCCGGATATAGCCACTAGGGGGCGCTGCACCTTCACCTCCCCAACATATCATGTTTTGGCCAAAATTATAAACCTTACCTACATTAATTATCGCTAATTTTGCTCTTCTTTACCTTCGGCACTTTTGTCTGGTAATCACAGATGTGTCAGTTTGTCTGTCTGTTCGTCTTTTGTGGTCAGCTTCCTCATTGTTTTGTCTGATATGTCATTTTACATGCCACAACCTCTCAGCAAACGCTGAGGGTCATTCAAATAATAGAAAACCAACAATATGTTCTGTCTGTCCGTCTGTCTGTCAACTTCCGGCAAACGCTCGACCTCTGGTCGTCTAGTTTTGATATTTATTCTCGCAAATAAAAATATACTGAAAATACAAAATATATGAATTTGAAGAAGGTACACCATACACAAAGAACGTGTTGTTTTAATGTATTCTTTTTACGTTGCAGATAAAAATAATACTAAAAGGTCGATCCACTCAGCCCGATGTGTACCCACATCAGCAAAGGAAGGTGGTGGGTCTGCCTATAAACACTATTAGATGCAGTGAGAGAGCAAGCCATCTGCGTAAATAACCCGCCAAGCGATTCCTAAGGCGGCTGAGTGGAATAGCTTACAGAAACGTATTATACGTGTATATTAGAATGAAACAGCCAAGCTCGTTTGCCGGCATATGGCACGCACATTTCTTTGCTTCTTCGTTGAACTGCAGTATCTAAAACATCTCTTCAGATCTGTTTTACAGTGGCGTAAATAAAATTTGGAAATGGAAGGGGCGTTTATATATATATATATATATATATATATATATATATATATATATATATATATATATATATATATATACTTCTTAGTGTAAATCTGAATTCTCTGTGTATAATTAAACTGGCAAAAACGTGTCATTTCTGATTATCAGTTATAACTGATATTTGAAAATGATTAGTAGAATGGCCAGGCATTGTAGTAAGCCGTTTAAAAAATTTAGATATTCTACTGGCTTTAGGCAGGGGATCAATTATCAGATTTGATTAAACATCATATTATGGTGAATATAGTGTCTTTTATAATATCGTAGATAAGTACAGCCATTGCAATTCTATAAGAAAATAAAATAAATTCATCCGTTTAGGGCAATACTGTTATTATCAAAGTTTCCCTGATAATATATTTTTTCATCGAAAACAAATAGGAACAAGGTATAAAATAAAGTGCCCGCCTATGAAAAAAAAGCCTGAGATACTAACCTTTATTTTATCGAATGATTCGTTCCCTGGGACGATTGCGGTTATGACAGATTCAAATTTAACCTATGGAGTTAATTTATTTGTTCATGTTTTACTGGACAAGCAATGTTTTAATAAAAAGATACTTAAGATAAATCATCTCCCAAGAATGTTATCAAGAGAATTAATGAGCATTTGGTAAATTGGCAGGGGAACCCTTAACTGTGAATATCCGAACGTGGTGAATATTTGGTGTATAATCACATGTGTGTCCGAAATGGACCCGCCTTTGTTCTGACGGACAATGATAAACTGTGATGCAACTATCGAGTTGGGGTACAATGGCACATTTCTCTCGGATTTATATTTTTCAATTAGTACCACACCCGAAAGTTTTCTTGGAATCTTGGTTAAATATTACGGATTTAGTGATCCAGAATTATGGCGGAGGTATGCTGTCTCTGAGAACTTTCTGGTTTCAATTAAATTTGTGACTTTAAAGCCAAATAGAACTAGACGAACAATAAACGTACTCCAAGACTGTGTATAACGGTCAATGACATCCGTGTACCGTTATGTTTACAAGAACCTGCTACACAAACTACTTGTCATGCCGTAGTCTGGTCCCCGTTCCCATATTAGTCCCAGGAGGATGTGTCAATGAGAGTAAAATAAAGTAGGAAACCAGTCTTGGCATGTCTGAGGTCATGCGAGTTCATGAACTCGCGGTCTAGCGAAGACTTGGATTTCATATGGTAGCCAGACATCTAATAAAATTGAGTTACAGAGCTGGCCCTCGCAGGCTTCTCAGAATGTAAGTGGCTGCCTTTCCTTGCACACAGCTGGCCCCATCAAGAACTTGGGCCGTTGAAGCTTGCGTGTCTATATGGCTTCTCCATTCGCAGGAGGATTACTTCTCGTCGCATTTACAGGATATTTCATTGGCTGAATTATTGAATTAACATTGTTAACCTCCTGATATCCGTGCATAATACTACGAACGCCCGCTTCTTACTAAAAAGAGTTTAGTGACTTTGAATACATTTTATTCAGCCTGGCTGGAATTTAAACATGATTTCTACACGTTACTATCACGTGGTATGTATGCTCTTAGCATTTTCTGGATTATCATATGAAAATGTCTATAAAAACAACACGGATATTTTTGATTCAGCAATTCTGTGTGGGAGTTGCCATAATCGCTGTGGAAATGTTATTGATAATCAGGGGTGCTCATGTGACCATATGTGTAAGTTTTACGGTGACTGTTGCAGCGACTTTAGAGAAAGATGTTTAGATCGCTGGCAGATGGGAAAGGTTTGGATATCACGTGTCAAGGGCGTAGACCCTGCAACCTGTGAATATCGGCTCATTGGTACGCAGGCGACACTTGAGAATGCCATCATGATGACGTCATCATGTAGCTCAAACGAAAAAGCATGTCGAAGAACTTTAGACAGTTTCTACAATTTGATTCCCGTAATGGATAATGCCACCGGACTGCATTACACCAACGTAAGATGCGCAGTATGTAATTCTGTTAACCCCAATATTGTCCCCTGGAATGTCAATGTTAGTTGTGCCAGGTACGAAATGGATACAAGTAACCACACTCAAAGAGACCCCGATTTGCTACTCAGAGATTTGGTAAAGACAGGATGTACACTAACTTTTATTCCTCCTATAGACAAAATCCACCTCCGACCTTGTGAGGTTTATGCAACGTATGGATGCGGAACAATCTGCGAAAATATAGGATATATAGGTAGGCGCATGCACAGCCATCGCTGTTGTCATATTTGTGTGGGCCTTGGACAGCATGTAAAACCAGACCAAAGTGGAATGAGATTTCGTCTTGTTTTTGATTTTGATCCGTCTGACGGACTTATTGTTGGCAAGAAAAAAGCCGCCGAACCGAAGTGTCCCGAAAATCAAAAATGGGAGGAATTTGATTGTCGTCCTATTATCGTCCACACCCCACCGATATGGACCAACGACAGGAATTGTACATTTTGCTCTGATCTTGAAGGGAGAATAACGAATACCACAGGCCGAATCGTCCATATAAAATATGCTGACATCGAGAACAGTTTATTTGATTTACATGTTACAATGAACATTGGTGATGACGTCACAGAGGACGCCATGGCCACCATACGTCACAACATTACATATGTAATCAAAACTACCCTCCCAGATTATGGCTTAAAAACGGATGTACCGATCAACGTAACATATGACTTTCATACAAACTGTTCATACTTTCAATTTGAACAGTCTGAATATATCCTTCATAACGAAAGTTTTCTTATTTTGAACAAATCTGGAAGAATGATTCGGAAACCTCAGTTTTACATTCAAAACGGATCAGCAATGGTATGTCTTGATGAAGACAACCAGAAAGTGCAGCGAAACAGGATTGGTAAAGAAGCACTTGAAATTTTGACAATATTTCTCATGTCTCTGTCAATTGTTTCACTCTGTGTACGTATAGTTTTTCACTTTATATTGAAAGAGTTTCAACAATCAGCCGGCCGTTCACAAACGAGTTTAGCCGTATCTATGTGTCTTGTTCTGCTGTGTTTGTTAGTTTTTCAATATTTCACAAAAGGCAACACTTTCTGCTACATGATAGGAGTATTAATGCACTGGTCCTTCCTAACCATGTTCGCCTGGATGTCGTCTGTCGCTGTAAGTATTTTACACATGCTTTGGTTGAGCGCTAACTTCTCTAAGGTCACGGGTCATGTAAACACCTTTCTGTACATTTCAGTATTTTCATGGGGCACGCCAACTGTTATTGTAGTAGTAGCCATAATAGTGAACCATATTGTGAAAACGGAGGCCTTTCAACCCCAATATGGTGTTGAGCTTTGTTGGATTTCCCAGAAATATGCACTAATGCTTTTCTTTATAATCCCAATTGCTCTCGCTCTGCTCGTGAACATCATAATGTTCATATTGGCAATAGTATACTTGTGCAAAGCCAAATCTAACAGCATCAGGAACTCCACCCAGTCCGGCCATAATGTGCCCCTTTATCTAAATTTGTTTGTTCTGATGGGAGTGTCATGGGTTATGTTTATCATAGCAGAAGTGGGGAAGCACATTACCTTGGATTTTTTAGCTGTAATACTAAATGCCTCTCAGGGTTTTTTACTGGCGCTAGGATCGATGTGCACTTCTCGCATACGGGACGCTGTCAAGGAGAAATCGAAATATTGGTTAGTTAAGTGGTCGTTGAATTCAACTGTCACTACAAATACTTCTTGAAGCTATCTCAAATATATGTTGTGCTAAATGGTTCCTTCTTATATCATGGTATGTTATACATAAACTATATTCTGTTATGTTATACTTTATTGTTATGTGATGTTATGTTATATCATATTATGTTTTACGATTTGATGTTATGTTGTAACATGGAACAAGAAATTCGGACGACAAACTTATGACCCAGTAGCAGAAAGAGGGACACTTTTATCACAAAAAAGACGCTCCTAGTGGCTTTTGTATGGACACGCTTTATAAATATATGCATTTAACTAAGCTAGAGTAAAAGCAGTGTGAAATACAAAGACATGTCTTCTATTTTTGTGTGTGTGTGTGGGGGCTACATGTAAAACATAACCTCCGCAATTGGGAACCTCAGTTCTAATTGGATTATATTAAAAATTTATATTCTCTGTTTCAGGGCTGCCGTTGTACAATATTCACGTCCACATTTCTTTCCTAACATAGTTGTTGTTTGAGATTTAATGATATTGAAACGAGGTAACGCAAGAAAACACACATATCTATTAAGGTTCCTGGTCCATATCCCGTCCCTCTACAATATTTCATCAAAATCGATTCAGTACAGTTTGCTTAATTAATCTAACAGGCTAAAGTAAACAAACCTGACTAGACAGACAAAATGACAATCGGTCGAGCCTTGTCGGTAAAGGTTCTCAATGAATTTGACCATGCCCTTGGACCAATTTTTGTTATAACAAAAAAGCATGATACCATCGGTTTTTTCTTTTTTTCGGAGGTACTAGCACAAAGGCAAAGGAAGGCAAAAACAGACCTCGGCGTGTTATTGTCCATGCTTGGGTCAAATGCAGTAAAAGAAATATAAATCAAAATATGCCAGGCTGTGACGACCAAATATAGGTACAAGCGAGAGATGATAAATACAAATACAAGGCATCAAATACAAATACGCAAATAAATGGTTATAAAGATAATTTATTCCTTTTAAGTATCACATATATATTGCATGTGTACTAGTAATGTATAACGGAGTTCTTACAAAATATTTTTACTAACAACACTGTTGCATTGAAGGAACAGAAACGCTGGAAGCTGTCACTTAAGTTGATTGGCAGTTACGTAGTTAACACCTAAGTTTAATTTAGTAGAAGGCTAGGTGCATAGAGCATATGCCAGATATGGATATGCCTTTAAATGTGCTTGTACAGTATTAGTGTTTCTTCAAAAACATCATCTATTTAGATTAAATAAAAATCTATCATTTTGCATGTCACAGATACAAATTCAACTAGAATACGGGTAGTCGACAAGCGACTACTTGTATCCGCCTAAATCAGAGTGGAACGGGTGAAGTGTTGCATATCAGCATGGATGTCTGCAGCCAAATTGTGTATGTAGGTTGCGCTACCTACCAAAAAATCCAGAAAGCCGTCCAAGTTGTATACATATGCAAAATTTAAGGCAGATAAGTCAAACCACTATATTGTATATGAGTGATTTTTGCCCTTGGCAGACAAACAGATGGACGCTGTGCAAAAAAGGGTTGCAGGTGGCGCCACCAGTTTAGCGTATGATAAAGAGCTTTGTGAGAACTATACACATGCAAAATTTTGGCCCAATCGGTCAAACGGTTCCCTAGATATGAGCTTGGATGTCTGCAGCGTAAACTTGATTGTAGGTGGCGCCACCTGTCATAAAATCGGAAAAGCTATCCAGGATGTATAAGCATGCAGAATTTCAGGTGAATTAGTCAAACCACTGCAGAGATATGAGTGATTTTAACCCAAGGCAGACGAACAGCTGGACACTGTGCAAACATGGTTGCAGGTGGCGCCACCATTTTTTGTGTATGTTATAAAGCTCTCCAAGGGCTACATTTGTGTAAAAAAATTTTCCTGATCGGTCAAACGGTTCCTGAGATATGAGCTTGGATGTCTGCAGCGTAAACGTGAATGTAGGTGGCGCCACCTGTCATAAAATCAGAAAAGCTATCCAGGATGTATACGCATGCCAAATTTCAGGTGAATTAGTCAAGTCACTGCAGAGATATGAGTGATTTTAACCCAAGGCAAACAGAGATGGACACTGTGCAAACATGGTTGCAGGTAGCGGCACCATTTTTGGTGTATGTTATAAAGCTCTCCAAGGAGTACATTTGTGCAAAAGAATTTTCCTGATCGGTCAAACGGTTCCTGAGATATGAGCTTGGATGTCTGCAGCGTAAACGTGAATGTAGGTGGCGCCACCTGTCATAAAATCAGAAAAGCTATCCAGGATGTATACGCATGCCAAATTTCAGGTGAATTAGTCAAGTCACTGCAGAGATATGAGTGATTTTAACCCAAGGCAGACGAACAGATGGACACTGTGCAAACATGGTTGCAGGTGGCGCCACCATTTTTGGTGTATGTTATAAAGCTCTCCAAGGGCTACATTTGTGCAAAAGAATTTTCCTGATCGGTCAAACGGTTCCCGAGATATGAGCTTGGATGTCTGCAGCGTAAACGTGAATGTAGGTGGCGCCACCTGTCATAAAATCAGAAAAGCTATCCAGGATGTTTGCGCATGCCGAATTTCAGGTGAATTAGTCAAGTCACTGCAGAGATATGAGTGATTTTAACCCAAGGCAGACGAACAGATGGACACTGTGCAAACATGGTTGCAGGTGGCGCCACCATTTTTGGTGTATGTTATAAAGCTCTCCGAGGGCTACATTTGTGCAAAAAAAATTTCCTGATCGGTCAAACGGTTCCCTAGATATGTGGGTTTATGTGTGGAAACAGACGCACAAACGGACGCAGAGCCCAGAGGAAAGGTCAGAGGTCAAAACAAAATCGGGGCGCAGCAGTTCACATGTGACCCGAACATAATCCCGGGTTTCGGAAAATTCCGCCCAGCGGTTACAGAGGAGTTCTCCGGACACCTACGCGGCGGCGGCGGCGGCGGCGGCGGCGGCGTCCAGCTGAAAACATAGTATCCGCAAAACTCTGTTTTGGCGGATACAATGACCAATACACGATTTAGCTGTTTTTAATACAAACACATATTTGACACCAACCCTTGTTATAGTTAGAAGCCCTGTGTGTTGCTTTCGTTTCAGGGTAAACGGGGCGAGACTGCATGAGAATAGGTGGGATTGAGAGTATGAATGACACACAGTAATAACATTTAACATTAGGTATAAATATCTGTTCATTCTCATTTGATCCAAAACTGTGAGAGAGTATATAAGCTTTGCGTCAGCATAGAAGTAAACTGTGTACTAAATGTTTTAAACAATTCTTCAAAATCTCGTTCTTACCGATTACCGCATATACAGGACCAGTTTTGGCAAGCGTTGTAATTCTGAAAGTTTTTCAAAAGTACTTTATTTTGGTAGACATAAAGAAATGCCACACAACGCGAAAATAGACCTCTCTTGCATAAAACGTGGTTGGGTTATAAAACCAAAACAAAGCAGAACCAATGAATCTTAGTGTCATATGTAGCCATAAAAATAGCATGTACAGAAATCGTGTATACTGGGGCGGATCCAGTAGTTAGGAAATGTTGGGGGGGGGGGTCCAATGCAGGAGGACTAACGAAAAACCTTAAAAAAGAGGTCCAAAGGTCCTTTAAAGGGGGGGGGGGGGGGAGGGGGAGTGTCCAGGCCGCAAAATGTTGTCTGAAACCCCCTAAACCATGGTTGTTTCGGGTGAAGAAAATATATCTATATATAGAATTGTATGTGTATGTGTGTGTACAAAACCCAAAAATAATAGGTTTGCTCTGCAACCCATTTAATATAAAGTGTAAAAAGCTACAAGACTATGTCAAGTAGCCTATAGAGGAACATCGATGGACACACGATCTCATGTCGTCGCCAGCCAAGAGAAGGACAAACAGCAACAGACCAAAATAAAGAAAAAATCTGAGACATCAAAGAGAGAGAGAGAGAGAGAGAGAGAGAGAGAGAGAGAGAGAGAGAGAGAGCAACAGACCAAGCTGTTCAGTTATCAAATCAGAACATAGAAACTAGACGACCATACGTCTAGGGCTTGTCGGATAACTAGAAAAACAGCAGAAAGGCAGACAAGCAGAAATAACAAAGCAAAGGCCAATTATTCGTTCAGATTATAGAGCATACAGAGATGAATTAAATTACCAACAGTGTCTACCTGTAGCTGAAAAAAGTCACATATTTACAACTATTCTGATAAAAACTCGCTTATTATCGTTTTATGAAAATCTGTGCCAGCCTAGGCAAGACTTGCCATGGTGTTTATAGAAACTTATCAAATGCTATCCAATGTTGGAAACCAGACCTCTCTAGCCAAAACAGTGACCGCGCTATTGGCTTTGTAGGAGATCTCACATCAAATGTAAAAGACAGACGTTGCTATAACGATATATATTTCATAACATAAGTATTTATTAACATATATAAAAAAAGACACTATTATAGTCAATCACATAAAATAAACAGCAGGGGCGGGTCCAGGTTTAGCAAAAGGAGGGGCAACCCCAGGAGGGCTACTGACAAAACCTGTAAAAATGTCCGGAGTTCGGGGAAAAGGGTTGCCCAGGCGTAAAAAAAATGGCCTTGAAATCTTTTTAAAAAGTTGTGATGGCTTAAAAGGTGGGGTGGGGCGGGGGGGGGGGGGTCGGAACCCCTTGACCCCCCCTCCCATGGATCTGCTTCTGAATATAATGAATATAAATCCATGGGAGGACACCAACCGAGGAAAATGAACTTAAAGGCCTTTTCTGTTAATTGAACTGTTTCATTAAAAGATAATCGCTTAAAACTTTTATAACAACGGGTAAGAAAACACCGGCATTTTTGTTTATAGCCACATATTTATAACATGTGGGGGCGCCAGAATAATCAAATATATTAAACAAGGACATGTGGCAGCTTGTCAGACGAACAATAATTTTGAAAAAGGCGTTGTGCAACTAGGGACTTTTCAACTTCCACACATATACCACTGACCACCTTCAGTCACTAGTTTATTTTTTTCTGTTTGTCAACATGGACCCATATGTCATGTTTACGAAAGATTGTAGATATGAAAGCTGATACATCCGTCACACACACGTTATAGAATTTCTCCAGAGAAGGAATTACCTAGAGTTCTTTAACATGTTTCCAGAATAAGCCAGATATCGCATAAATTATTCACATAAGACAGGTGAATAGATAGCTTTAACTTGCAAGTCCGCATGATGCTTCCAAGTCCATATGGTAATTGGTGCCTCCTTCTTTGTTGTTTTATTTTGTGTTCATATTTCTCATGATAACCGTCCACAGAGACAACTCCTTGGGCCGCGACGGGAAGCAGTTATTTACGAATTGGCACTTCCTTTAAGATGATTTAGTCTGCAGGAATAACAGTATGGGTTACAGAAGAAAATTTAGGCTGCAATAACGCAATCACGGGTAATTTCAAATGCATCATGACGGTTAATCCCGCTCATGTTATTTGTATAAGCGCTTATTAAGCGCACCCCCTGCCCCAAATAAATCTGTCACTGCTTTAATTGGAGGGGCCTGGCGGGGGGTTGGGGGAGGGTCGGAGTTTCAGGCGTATGCCTGTGGCCTATATACTCTTAACAGCACATTCTCGTCTAAACATATAGTGCTTTAACCTGTTTAGCCATAAAATTCTATCATTTTCACGTTTTTTTCTGATCACAGGACATTTTTAAGGAAACATACAAAAAAAGTAAAATAAATAAATAAATAAATAAATAAATAAAATATCGCCTGCCCGCACTGGTTTCTGAAAAGAGTACCTGAGAACCAAACCTTATTTTTTGGCCTATATAAGTCTTTCTCAGGGATTATTGTGAACCTGTCGTAAGGCAGTGTGTTTCAGTGTTTATATCCCTTTCTGTTATAACAGGAACTCGGACTTGGACGCGAGGGTCCTGGATTCGGACGTTTACTCTGACTCGGAAGTCAGGACTCCGGAAATCAGGCCCAGTCCATATGGAGTCCAACAGAAAAAAAAAACACTGCTGTCACCTTTAATTTAATTAAAAGAACACAATGAAGATTTACGTGCGCGAACTAATGACAGAATATTACAAAAAAAGTTTATACTATTTACCATATTCAGGCTCCGCATTATATATTAAATGGCATTCAATATTAAAGTGAATACGTGTAAAATTACTTACAAATACACATGATAATCTTAAATTCGAATTTAAATAAAAACTTTCGACTAGGCCTTAGACCTGAGTTCGAAAAGAGTCCTAGTCGAAGAAGGCGGACTTAGACTCGAACCTCAAGAACTCGGACATAGACTTAGACTCTAGTGGCCTGGACTCGGACACAATTGTACTCGGACTCGGAGTTTGCGACTTGACTACATAACTGTTACATAGTAATTAAGAACAACACAAACCAGTACAGACCTTCATCCTACAGTCATCTGGAGAGTGAGAGGAAAACAAGAAATTTATTTTTGTATACGTCCATCCTATCTACTGTTCAATAGAGTATTTGCAGCGTCGCCAATTCTGCTATCCGTGAATGAATGAATGTATGAATGAATGAATGAATGAATGAATGAATGAATATTTTATTGGGGTACGAAGGCCTCCGGCCCATAGAACCATGCAATGAAATACAATATTGGTAATAAATACACAAATCTGTGTGCTCATCCAAGGTAATGCTATATGCGAAAGTAAATGAAAAGTGCTAGATAATTATAATAATAATAATAATAATAATGATAATAATTATTATAAATATAATAATGGTAATAATGGTAATAATAAAAATAATAAAATAATAACAATGATAATAATAATTCATGGTAAAATAAATAATAGTGACAACCTTGCATGTAAAAGGTGGTAAAAGACCGTTATGTCATACCAAATGCCACATGCAGAACACATTTACAATTCCAGGCCGTAGAACTGCTGTCATGACTTGGTGAATGTGCTGCCATCTACACTCATGAACAAAGATAATGTTTCACTAAAACCTCTTCCGTAGATTTGTGGTGGTTCAAACTGGTATTATATTGCACATGTGGCATATCTTAAATGAAAGCTTTAAAGCAGTTTATCTTTTCATTTTATAAGGGTGGTCTTTTTCTTGTTAGTATCTAAATTTACATGTGTATTTATCAGTTTGGGCAACGTTAAATTTGCAATTGGCTTATTAAAACTAAAACTCTGATGTCATGATCTTTCAAGTTACATTAAAAATAAATGAACCAAGGTTCTTAATCAGGATAATATGTCTCCATCCATATTGTATAGGGCCAATGAGGAACCGTTTAACCCATGAAACTTAAATATTGTTCAAACTGGTATAATATTGCACATGTGGCATATCTTAAATGATGACCAGACAGTACTAGCTAGCCGTGAGTACACGACTCAGTAGCATTTATACTGGGTTAGTAAGCCTAACTTGAGACGTGATACAAGCCAAACGGGGAATGAACGGTAACATTCATCCATCCTGTTGCATTGATATCCTGGTAAACATTCGATAATCTTAACATTAGGCTATTTTTTATGAAGTGACACATAAAAATATACGTGAACTCACAAAACAAACTGAAAATCTGTCTTTATGGTAAAGAGTCATCTCCTTTATCGTGTACAAGTAGTTTGTTGTCCAGTATTTATGCGGTCAAAAAATCAACAAACATGCAGAGTGATTTACCATTGTACCACGTTCAAACGGATTATTTCCCGCACATGGTAAGTGTGGTTAGAAAGTAAACTAAAAAAGCTTTCAAAAAAGACGAAACAATTTGCAATCCCATAGAGCGGTACAGTGCTTTGACAGTGCAAGATTTAGGGGCTCTCTGACGTCAAGTCAGACTTTCAAGTGGAGACTTTCAAGACGTTAAGTGGACTTTCGAATGTAAAAGGGCTGATATGCCACTACAGGTCCACCTATGGTGTCGTAGAGATAACTGAAAGGAATTTGATGGATTTATAATATTATGGCACAATTAAATGTCTCACCAGAGGTTCATTCTCGACAAAAACCGGGCTTATTTAATTTAGTACATCAGCCAGAGGGTTCATCGGTACCAAACAGGTGAACATTGCTATCAATGATTTTTTGAAAGGTGTATGTGTGTAAATAATAAAAATGCCTGATAGCAGTATGAAAGTGGTAGCTTTCTGTAAAATATCAGCCTGTTTTGAAATGTACTTGCACCGAAATTGCAATTTTGTAAGACACAGTTATATATAAATATTATTTATTTATAACATCTTATGTAATGCCTGTTTTAAACCAAGTTTGATGTTAGTTGAAAGTAGACATTTATATCTTTCATCTGGTGTGTCATTCATGTATATAGCTTTCCAAATTCTAAAGATATGATTACTTTTCTTCACCCTGTATCATAGCAATTCATATTATTTTAGCTAATTTATTTAAAAAAACACAAGGAGTATTTCTGATAATACCAACCGTGACAAGTTAGGTTTTATAAAGCTATTAATAAAGTCTGAAGTCTTTTAGCTGAAAAAAAAAAACATGTCTGGCACCCAACTACAATTTGTGGATTTGGGCGTGGTCACAAAAAGGTGTTATTCCGTTCTCCAGTTAGCCGGTATATGTTCCATCGCCACCAACTGTCCGCAGAAAACATTAATGCGTGGTTGATGTTTTTGAGTACTTTTGTGTCGCATACCCACGCATGCACTTTTTGAATCCTGATTGTTTAAATCTTCCCAATTATTCGACGTGGCTGCTATCGGGGGCCGATGTATAGACTAAAACTCGGATGTCGCAAGCCGAATGTCACACATGACATGTATGGAGGCACGGGTACACGGCTAGTTTTTTTAATATATGTATTTTGCATGTTTCTGGTTGAAAAAAAGAGCGAAAAGTCATTTTATGCAGTGTATTTTTATTTGTATGTTTTTGTTATATTGGTGCCTAAGTCATTTGTGATATCGTACAAACTAGGCCTCCGTATCTGCACTTCTGGCCAAAATCGCTTTTTAATACGAAATATATAAGAGTATTCGGCTGAGAGAGGGCTATGTTGTCTGCTGAAATATTTCCATGTAAATATTTCCAACAAAATTAACATATAAAATCAAGGCAAGAGCAGTAAATGTAACTATAACATTTTGCTTGGGTGGCACCATAAATAAATATTAGATATTGCAGTTTGCCTTTGTGTCTGGACTAATTGTGAAGCAGTTATTCATTCTGAGTTGCCTATGTTTTATACTGTTAACATTTCAGACAGGAGAGAGATTTCTAAATAAATATTATTTTCTATAACGGAAACCAGATGTTTATTTGAATCGTGGGGAAAACAGTGTTTTAACGAGAATATATACCAGTTTGCTATTAACCAGTTAGTGCAATAACTCATCCTGTTCCGGTTTTATGTTGAAAAAATAAATAAAATCAGTTGTTGAAATTAAACAAATCTAATATAATTCTAACCTGCTTTGACTCACGAGTTCAGGGATTATGTTTCAAACAAAACCCTATCAGTCCAGTGTAAACCAACTTTACCGGATTGGAAGACATACATGGTTCGCCTTGGGCTATATACTTGCACCAGAGAATGCCATTAAGATAATTTTGTTTTAATCTTTAAAATGCAATTTTTCACTGAAATGTCAAAACATCATGTGCCCCTGTCTTTCCCCAGGTCTGAGGGAGATCATGTTAAACACTGACTGTTCTACAGGCCGAACGAATATAATATCAATGGGGTTTATGGTTTTGCCTTTAAGAGAATATCATCTCTCGCTTAGTAGGGTATAATTTTAACTGTTAGATCACAAAATGGTGATACATATTCTTAAACAGTTTTGTTTTCATAATATTTTCTTTTATGTAAACATTTCAGTAGAAACACACATGATAATAAACATGAAAGTAACTGATTTGTCATTCTCCTGGTGATTTCTATTTTAATTCCTTGCAAGTGCTAACTTTCTTATAACTTGATTTGGCAAGGTAGCCAGGCTTGAAATAACTATAAGATATAATAGACTTATAAAAGCCCCGGTGATAATCCAAAATAAAAAATGAAGAAATAATTTTCATATTCCTCTCAGTGTTATCTTTCCAACCATGCAAAACAGAACTCATCAGATTTGATGTTTTTCTGTCAGAAAGCGATTGCATATTTATATGATTATGAACTTATAAACTGATATTGCTTATTTTCCCTTTACCTTTTAAATTAAAATTGAATATTACTTAGTTTTATTTTGGAATATGGAAGTTTAAAATACACAAGGGCCTAGTTGTGAAATAACGTAACAAACAATTCTTTAGAGAGTCTTTATCACACAGCGAACATTCACGCTGAACATAAGTACATGTTCCACGTACATGTTTACATAAGTAAACATATTCTATATCTTAAATACATAATTACCTGTTACCTCTTCTGTTGATTTTAAATGTTTAACTTTACTAAGTGCCCCGCTGGTCATAATGCTCAGCTGAATCTATATTGGTCAGTCATCTAATTCCTATCGACTAAGGAGAGTTTAGGGAACCTGTATACACAACGTCTGAACATCCCAGGACTAGCGATTACGAATTGTGCCTTGATATATATCACACTGATAATTGCAGTTGGTCATTCACAAAAAGAAAAAAAGTCTTACTTTTTTGCATTGTTAATAATCGCGAATAATGATAAACAATTGAGAGTGAACTAAGAAATACCATTTCAGCTCTAGTCCATTATAATCGGTAAGCTACATATAGATGAAAAAAATGGAAATGTACCGGTTTTACTCGCACAAGATAGGTAAACATAACTGGTGCCATCTGTAGTTTATATACTCGTAAAAGTCACATGATCAATGTTTGGTAAAGCACATTACAAATCATAGGTAAAATCAAAAATGAAATACAACAATAAGCGAATATAAGTTTACGCTATCCCTAACATAAAAGCTATATCTTTTTATATCCGGACTTGAGTAGGAAGAACTAAAAAAGATCATTTTGACTCAAGTCAACGCAAGTGGCGATACTTGCAACTAACACTGACATACTAGGCATGGGATAAATATGCTGGGTATTGGTCATAACATTATGAATACAAACACTTGTGATCAGCAAAGTTTAAATAGAGTAGAGACAAATCTTTTAATAATTCAGCTCACCTCATACTTATTTAGTCATCTTTTTATCATCTCCAATGAATAAGCCATGGAATGAAATGAGTTAAATTTTTTCAGGCTTGCACAAGTTTGGACAACCTATAGCTTACAAACAAAATACCAGTCAAGTGATCAATATTACCACAGAACTTGGGGATGACAGTTGCGGCGGTTCCCGCTGTATTCGATTACCGACATAACGTTATATCTGTTGATGTATTCAATAAACGGAGTATTTTTCCTACGGGTGAGGCAGAAGCGATGGGGGGGGGGGGGGGGGGGGGGGGTCCTGGAATCCCCATCCCTTTTTTCGGACCTGGGGACTTCTTTTTACAGCTTTGCAATCAGTCCTGGGGTTGACCCTCCATCTTAAATCCTGGATCTGCCCTTGTGAGGGTTTAAGAAAGTTTAACTCTAGGTAAAGACCTATTGATCATACATGATACATCATTGAAAAGATTATTTTGCTTGATATAAGTTTGGCATATTAAGTTGTATGAAGTCAATTTATGTTACCACTCCTTTGTCGTTTTTCCTGGGGGTGAGTGTAACAATAAGAATGTTTTACTCAGGCAGTATACACCTAGTGGCCATAAACGGCATGTCATACTGAAGCGTAAGGTTTAAGCTATCATTTGAGACCAAATTTGACTGGATACGTTTTGCATATTTAGTAGTATGGGGCTTATAACCACATGGAAGTCGGTGTCCTTGGGATGAAAAAAAATATATACGTCATCCGACATAAAACATCAACTTATTCACTGAAAGCTACCACTTTCATACTGCTATCAGGCATTTTTATTACCTACACATGTATAACTATCAAGCACATATGGTGAAAATTTGTCACCAAAATGGTACATATGATCCAAATTTTGGGGTCTGGCTGAAGTAGTAATGAGGTCAGAGTTCGCCAATGTCTGGTTTCACCATTATAATGTACCAGGAATTTAACCAAGTTTAATGATACTTATTTGAAATGCTTACAAATTATGTATCTCACCTGAGTTCGATTCTTGGCTAAAGGTCAGAGTTAGAGGTTACCCGTATTAAGTGTTCCTGCGAAACTTGAAAAGGGTTTGATGTTTTCTTGTGCTGAAACACAATACATGTATAAATGTTTATCAAAATTAATATCACAATACATGTATAAATGTTTATCAAAATAATATCTTACCTTTGTTGAATAATTGACAAATTATAGACATATTCTGCGAGGTCTGATCACCTAGATTTTTACTTTTAACTATATAATCATGATATCTATCGATTCACGGATCATCCTTTAGATGGAACGACACATTGCATAAACGCCTTACTTGTTTTGAAATATTGTCAAGTGTAATTATTTTTAAACTACAGCTCATATAGATATAACTACAGACATGCATGCACATACGTACATACATGCATACATTCAAATATGCATACCTACACCTATGCATACATACGCACTGGCATACATACATACATACATACGTACATACAGTCATACATACATGTAGACTTGCGGGGACACATATATTATATGCATATATATATATATATATATATATATATATATATATATATATACACACATGTATATATATAAATATATATAAATTGACAGATATATTCACAAAGTGACAGATATAGTGTATTAGCCTCGCCTCCCCTTACGGAAATAATGAACAGTCATAATGTATTGAAAGACATCATTAAAACAATTAGATCCCCACCTATGCGGGCGACTTATAGAAAGAGCTGTTCCTTCTGTTACGATGATTCCCGGGTATCTCTTGACCCATATGAGCAATCATTCTGGTTTATAAAGTACCTAAAGTTCAGTTTATCGGGCGCGCGGTATGCGGAATGCGGTAAAGAACTGCTTCGGGCATTTATTTGGTGGCCGCCAAAACACGGTGATATGGAACCGCTGATGTAAAAATCCGCTAGATCGCGCTTCATCCGTAGATCATTCATGTGGTAACCAGAGTCCATTGGCGCTATACTGCTCGCGGTATGCGAATAAAATTTTTCACTGAGAATTTCACTTTAACGCGTGTCTTATACCGCATTCCGCATATTGCATAGCCGGGCCAGGTAAACGGTTTATGATATAAAAAAAAAAAATATCGCATACCGTGTACCGCATACCCAGCCAATTGAATGCAGATTTATCAGTCGATGTGTGGTTTCCGATCTGGAATCGTAAACATTCTAAAATGGCCATCAATAAGCAATCTGGAAATTCTGTCTGCATGTATGATCTTCCGAACGATTTTACTTATTGCCTTGAATTTTTAAATTCCTATGAGACGATATGCACTTTCGAATTTGCGCTCTCAAATTAAGGTATCGTCAAAAGTTAGTATTAAACTCAAGGCAGCCATCTTCATGGAAATTTGGACAAAGTGGTAAATTCAATCGGGCCCATACTTCCCCAATAATTCGTGTTCTTGTTTATAACACTTTTTCTACAGCCGTCGGTATTTATAAGGCTGAGTTGTTATATATTAGTGCAGTCGGACATGCTTCTCTTTAAAGTTATCTTACGTTTTGATGATCCTTGGAATTTAGTAAACCGTGAAATCCCGGAGTGACAAACATGACAATAAATCTTTCATATGGTTCAAGATTAAAGACAGTACATGTCAAAACAGACACTTTGTCAGTTTGTTACGCCCTCAATTTTCTAACTTGCGTTATAAAGACGTACTATAATTATAATATATTATTGTATAAATAAATATTGTATCTTGGATGGAAGATGAATCATATTGAGTCCTCCTTTATTTCTTGGTGCAATGATCGTAGATCTTTTAAGGTTATCTGGTTGGTTGTTCCAAATTAATTTAATTATCATTTTTTCAACCTCTTTAATATAGTTGTTTGGTGGACTTTGTAGCATTTAGTATAAATAAGTTAATTGTGAGATTATGCAAGTTTTTACAATAGTTACTCTACCTGAAAGAGACATTATTCTTTTTACTCCATGTATTAATAAAAACCTTTAATCTTCTCTATAGTTGATCTCAATTATTTTTTTCCATTCTGGGTAAATGGAGATTCCTATGATTTTTTACAGGATTTGTACACCAATATAAACCTAGATTTTTTAAGGCATCGTGGTTATGCGTATTAGCAGTTATTGACATTATTATTGCTCTAGTTAGCATTTTCTTCGTAAGATAGGTCCATACGTCTGTAAGTCATGTGTCGGCAATCCAACCAGTAGGCCAGTTGATATTTAAAAAGCACCAATTTGATAGCTATTTTCAACTGCTCTGCGCAGGTTTCCTCAAAATCACCGCAACGGTCGCAATAGGAACCACACAGCTGACCACAACGTCCGACACAAGTCCCGCACAAAATGTTTATTTCTAGTTCCCCATCAATCGGGCGACAGGTTATGATCTTTATAATCAACAATGTTAAAGGGGCCTATTCCGATATCTATTGTCCGCTAACTAAATTTATTCCCTTGAACCTTTCATAAAATAGACCAGAAAACGCCGATCTCATTGCACACAAGCTGTTCATTTTGCTTAAATACAGGTTTATACCATGTGGGGTGGGTGCGCTAAAATAATCCAAGCACATTCAACAAGGACCTCTGGCGGCAAGTTATACGAACCAGAGTTTTGCAACCCTCGTTTCGCAACGGTGACTTTTCATCTTCCGCTCACATACAACCAAACATCTTTAGTAAAATGGTATTTCTGTTTGTCAACATGGGCGTCTGTAAAGTGTTAATTCACAGCTGGTAGAGGAAAGTTCATGTATGCGTCACAGGGCGTATAATAAGAACCTCAATTAAAAGAAATTACCTACAGTTTATCTGTGTACGTAGAGTGAACTAGAATGCAGATGAATAATACAGATGAGGTGAATAGATATTTTTAATTATATGTACTGTTAGATTCATATCTGTGAACCCCAAAATGCTAGATATAGCTGCCCCGATATTTCAGGTGACTCATGTTAAATAACAGATCCAAACAACATTACACAACATGGATATTATAGGGTTAGGACAGGGAAAAGTTTACAAATGAGCGGGGCTTTACTGTAAGTTAACTGGAAATGTATCTCTTCTTCTGTTCTGCTAACTAATACTGTTTCTGCTTCCGTGGATTCGTTTATTACTTTGCATCAGTTTGATATAGACATTGGCACGAGGAAGCACACATCCATCCATCAGCTTCGCATATTAATTTACGATAAACGTAACGTTAAAAAACACAGAAACCAAAGATATTATAGTGCGTCTTATTCTTTACCTCATCTTGTATAACGTTGTACGACACATTACGTTCTGAACACAGCAATTAGGCCTTGGTTTCTGATATTATCTAGCAATCAACATACTGTTTCGAATTGTTCTCCTAAAAAATAAAATAGAATAATCTATTATTATAACCCCTTAAAAATTTCCTCCATGGTCCCATACATAAGTATATAAGATTGCTACGTAACCCGTTTTCCCTCCTATGCCTTCACCATTAAACCACTAGCGGTATGTGATAATTGCAGATAATCGAGGGGACTTATTTAGGGTGCCATAACACTTTCATGAGCATATTTAAGCAACTGAATTCTTGCCCGCTGGTACAAAATTCCGGCTGGTAGCTAGGTGCAATATTATAAGTATAGTACATTTCATGTAAAAGAACTAAGTACGATATCGAAACAATGCGACTGTTAGACTCATAAATCCAATAAAACCGCAGTAAAAACAGGTTTTTTTCAAAGCATGTCACATTGTTCAGAGAACGCCAATGAACCAAACCTATCCTTAATGTTTTTCAGTACATCGAGAGGTGATGCAAACAGACTCAATAACTGGGTAAGAACAATAAGTCTCGCTTGATTTTACGTCTAATTGATCAGACTGCTATTTGAACAGGCTTCGCGATTGACAACAAAGGTTAGTAGCCTAAACAGGTCCGACTGTTGAGTCAGAAAATATGCCGGGATCCTTGTTTTTGTCATGAAATGTCAAGTCAGATCAGAATCTAAGGTTGTCAGTATGTCAAGGCTAGTTTGTATGGATTCCCTTAGTTTCTTTTACCTCTTTGTCTTCTTTGTCTTCTGTACAACGTGTTATTTGAATTGTAATTAAAATATTAATTTCAAAGCATATATTGTTACCGTTTCTATGGATTAGCCCCCAGAAACCCCATATAAAAAAGTATTGGAACCGACCCTGGAAGTTCGACAGTCAGGTCATGTCCATTGTCTAGTCTGTTAGAAAAAAATAATATACAGGTCTATATATAGGATGTATCTGTGGCATTAGTCGAACTGGTCGACCTTACTGCTGACCATTGCTTCATTCTTTCCTTGACAGCGGTACGAATCCGTCCAGTACACATCGATCCAAGCACCAGGAAGAAACCCTGAGAAGAATTCAATAAAACAGCAAGAAAGTCCAGCACAATGTGCCTCCCAACTTCTGCTATAATAAACATAACCCACGATACTCCCATCAGCACAAATAGGTTTAAATAAAGAGGAATATTATAGCTTGTTTTGTCTGATTTTCTGTTGAGACTTGATCTCGCTCTGCACAAATACACAATTGCCAACATGAACATAATGATGTTCACCAAAAGAGCGGCAGCAATAGGTGAGATGAAGAAAACAATCAGAGCATTTTTCTGTGAAATCCAACAAACGTGAACACCATACTGCGGTCGAAACGTCTCTGCTTTTGCTGCGTGGTTCACAATGATAGCTATTACTACGATTACAGTTGGAGTTCCCCATGAAAATAATGAACTGTACAGAAACGATCTCTGTCGGCCACTTACCTTAGATAAATTAGCACTCAACCAAAGCATGTGTAAAATACCCACAGCGACCGACGACATCCAGGCGAACATAGCAAGGAAGGACCAGTGCATGAATACGCCGATTATGTAGCAAAACGTGTGACCTTTTGCAATGTATGGAAAAATCAGCAAACATATTAAAACAAGACACATTGAAATGGCTAAACTGGTTTGCACACGGCCCGCTGACTGGCATAACTCCTTCAACAGGAAGTGAAATGCGATACGCACACATAGGGAAATGATTGACAAAGACATTAAACAAATTGTTAAAATTTCCAGTGCCATTTTTGCTCTTCCCTTTAGGTCAATATCTTTCGTCACTTCTGTACACACCATTGCCGAACCATTTTGTATGTAAAATCGGGGTTTCCTAAATACCCGTTCAGACTTATTCAAAAAAAGAAAACTCTCATTAAATAGGAGGAATTCAGACGGTTGATATGCCAAGTATGTACAGTTTACTTGGAAATGGTATGTAACGTTAAGAATTATTTCCTTAGGCAAACCAAGCCGAGGGAGTAGGTCTCTGATTATATGGGTAATGTTATATCTTATGTCAGCCATGATGTCCTCCTCCGAATCTTTCCCAACATGCACACTCACTGTGACCGCTAATAAACCATTCCTGGGACCGTCTGATGTTATGCACACATTTTGATTCGTAGCGTTATTGATGACTCCTTCGACATATGAACACCATCTGCAAGTGGGATTATCGTTACATCCAGACTGGGAAGGGGCGATAATAGGACGGCAATCAAACTCGTCCCATTTTTGATTTTCAGGACAATCCGGTTCGGCGACATTGTTATTTCCAACTTGAAGTCCATCAGATGGGTCGAAATCAAACACGACTTGGAATCTCTTTGTAGGCCTTATTCCTGGATCAGATAACCTAGGACCAAGACACGAGATGAAGGTGAACCATTCCAATCAGGTCGGTTCGCATAGTATCATAGGTATACACACGGCATGACAGATTTTGTTGCGCATACGCCTACCTATATACTCTCCACCAAAGTGGTCACAGGACGTGTTACGTATATACATTTCATTTTTGTAACAGAGGCGTAGGTTCTTGTGATCTTCAGGAGGGACAAATCTGACCTCACAACCTAAACCAGCAAGGGCTCTTAGTGGTAGAACGTAATCTTTACTGGTTTCATTTCGGACTAAAGCCCCTATCTTTCCGGTACAGGTGATATTAGCTTGCCAGGGTATAATCTTCCTAGCATTTACAGAATTACATACCGCACATCTCACATTGGTGTAATGTAGTCTAGTAGCGCTGTCCATGACGGGGATCACACTGTATAAACTGTCCCAGGTTCTTCGACACGCATGCTCATTTGATCTGCATGATGACGTCATCATTGTACCACTCTCAAGTGTTGTCTGCTCACCAATAAGTTCATACACACAAGTAGCAGAATCCACGTCACTGAGTTCTCTTGTTTTGAATGTGAGTTTCCGTTTTTATCAGCGGCACACCTGAGTGATTACGCCGTGCTCTTGAACTAGTATTGGACTGTGATGCTGCTCATGGATAAAGAGGACATGTGTATACATATAGGATACATATGTGTGCTCTGGATGGTGCCGATGAACGTGCATTTCATGCATCAGATATGGAACACTGGATACGTTCTCTGGTGTTAAACAGACACACACGAGTGGTTAGTTGGCGGGTCCGTAATAGCTTTCTTCTTTATGCTCGATGCATTAATGTAGTTACTAGCTGTCCAAATGGACAATCCAAGAACTTGTCTATCAGCTGGAAATCATTTTGTGAAAAATATAAGTTAGCTAACACGCCAGTATATTTTATGTATTTAGATAATGGTCCCCAGGAGGTCCTCATAAACATACAACTGGATACTATATATATATATATATTTATATATATATATGTATATATACATGGATATATATGTATAAATATATATATATATATATATATATATATATATATATATATATATATATAAATTATGTATATTATTTGGGTGCAATCACATGTAAACTCAAGATAGTTTGGGTCGAATCGATTAATTGGAATATACCTTAGAAACAAAATTATAAAAACAATCCTAGAAAATAAAAAAAAACAACTAAAATTCAACTATGTGTGCAATCAGATGACTTTTGACATCAATTACTTTTACTAAGATAGGCCCCGTTGCACTTTTCACTCTACAATTACATGAATTACATTATAAATAATCCCTCTTCTTAATATACATGCAAAACGTTACAGTTTTTAGTATTATATATAAACCATAAGACATTCCGGTATAGCGATTGCACTTACCCCCCCGCTCCGAATTAACCCCGGTAATTCAAAATCGCATTCAGATTATCGGGGGTACGATGAGGTTGACTTAATATTATCCTCGGTGTTTTTACGTACCCTATATACATTTAGATTCCCGTGAATATAATATTCTACTTATAATTATTGTATTTATTATGATATTTATTCCTTTGGATTCTTAAAAAATGTAAGTAAGTGTAAAGCTTACGTTTGCTGTAATATTTCATGCGCTTTGGGGCAGTGTATGAGGTAATATCAATATAATTAACTTCCATGGTAACATTTGATGCCTATTTTGTTTGTTTTCAGTTGCTGATTTTAACTTTATTCAATCTTGTATCTTTCGTGTGATTTTGTTTCGGTTAACATGTTATGAGTTAAGGACCTAAGAATTTATCATCCCGGTAACCAGTGGGAAAGGTGATCATAACTATATGGTGTAAAGTGAGTTCTGATTAAGGCAACCCATGGAAGTAATTTGAAATCTGTTTTAGATTACCAGGGGATTGCTTGAATTGGGCTGAAGTGTTTACACCACGTTCCTTCACAAGAATGTTCCAATTCTCCAAGTCCTAACTAGAAAACAATTTCAGATCAGAACATTTACAGAATACATAGTGTGCTATTTTTATTTCGTTATTTCAAACATTGAAACATATTTCGTTATTACTGGCGACGGGTGATGGTGGCGTACATAGAGGATCTCACGGGTAAGATGTTAAGTACGATTAGGGGGTCATATATAATTATATTTCAAAGCTGGGATATTATAACAAGATAAAACGGAGCAGATTAATTCAGGATTTCGTATATATCTAGTTTTGGCAATTGCTGATTGGCGGATAACTATTGTTAACTAAACATAGTAAAAAGGAGAAAAAGGACCGCGATTATGTCAACAACTGAGCTGTATACGCTATTCATGAGACTAAGAATAAATTGGTTCTTCTTGGAAATGTATGCATGAATACTTCCTACGAGTTCCTTCTAACGTTTGGTGTTTGGATCGGTCAATTCAAATAAATTATCTGCAGGAAGTCTCGTATTTTTTAGCGGGGGGGGGGGGGGGGGGGTTAGAGTGGGGATGGGGGAAAATACCTGAAAGTCAGCCATCTTCCAGGGGATACAAATAGACGATTACTCTTGAAATGGTGCGTATACTTAACAAAATTCAAAACCTTTACAACGTCGCCATTTAAAATGAGAATTTTGCATTATTTATTCACTTGTTGGTTTCTTTGAAAGAGGTGAAACATAAAAAGCAGTAAGCAACATTGACACGGAGTGATTGCTTCTGATTACCCAGAATACTTAATCCATGCAAAATAGAAAAGGCAATTCAGGAGAAGAGTTGTTTTTTAGATCTAAGTAAACATACTGGTATTTAACTACACATAAATTAATCATTCCCACGAGCATGCGCACTGCGACTGCTGTACACCGGTCGTCGGCTGAATCTAATGAGCCAGCCTTGTGGATCGTGTTAAATGACATCATACAACCGCCAGATTGTCCAGCATGAACATTTCATTTAATATGAAAATCTAATTTTTTTTTAGATTTTGAATAAAATAAATATTATCTTTCATTCTTCCTATACCCTTAGTTTCCTTCGTCATCCACAATTGTCCGTAGTGTTAAGGTCTATTGCACAATCTATATAATTAATACGGAATTGGTTTTTTTTCTAGACCATGGTTTACCTGCTTGCCTTCTGATTTGACTCTCCAAATTCGGCAGACGTATCGGTGGTGCGCTCTTCTAGGACAAGTTTGTTTTATTTTGCGGGGTTATGCCCTATTTAGCAGAATAATTAATAATTTTAATATTTCCCCATAAGGTGACCAAACTCTTTTGTGCTGCAAGGTCCTCCACGCCTGTGACGCTTTTTCAGGAGGCGCCTCGGGGATTTTCACTGGCCTGTTAAGACCGTGGCTAAAGCGCATGTCTTGCCCAAAAGGCATTTCCGTGCAATACGCGGTCACGCGGGTCCACTATAATCCCCGTTCAACCCCATATCCATTGTAACGCCTCTAAAGGAATTCTAAAGGAAGTAAAGGTTTCTAAATCCAAAGACCACATGACTCCGCTTTCAGTGCGAGGGCTTTTCAGTTTGGTCAACACTGGGCACTGAATCCAGTGATGTGACCACCGTTTGACAAATTTTTTTATAGGTAACAGGTATGTTGATTTTTATACATTCAAAAATATCTTTCAATAATAACCATGGTTTCAAAAGTTCGGCCAAGGCATGTGTTTTATGAGTTTTTTTAAAGAAGCCCCACAACTTAATTATCATTCGGGTTGGGTGGGTTCACATATATTTGTTAAGATCCGTTGTCTGAAGGGACGGCGAAATTTGAAAATAAAATATCACCAGTACGTCTTTAAATTGATAACAAACTAGAATCTGTAGTCAGGGCGTAAAGACCTCCACCAGAATTTCATGTGTTCACGTGTATGCGTTTCATGTTTGAACACTGTCAAGCTTCAGTAATACGAGTTCACCTTGCGAGTGGCCGAACAAATAAATACAAATGGGCGGCTTCCACTCGGGGACAAAGGAATGGTCCTTTTTCATAATGGTTTATAAGAAAATATATATTATGGTGATTCTTATTACCTCCAAAATGAAATTGACTATTGATATGTCTTGACCCTAACCCTCTACAAATGTTCAGCAAAACAATTTTCGCCTGTCACGCTTTCTCAGGAAGCGACCTGTTATCATCACTGAACCCCATTTCCATTATATCGCCTGTTAAGGAACTTAACTCTGTCAAAAGGAAGTAAAGACTTTAAATTCAAGCGCGGAATACATGCATCTTTTAATAGGGAGATCTTTCCCATTGAGTGTACACAAAGAGCTGAGACCCTTTATACGATTACCGTTTTATAGGTTTACAGGTATGTTGATTTTTATACATTCAGAAGTATCTTTCCATGATGATTATGGTTTAAATTGTTCGGCCAATTGTTTGAAAAAAAGTTTTTACAAAAGGAAGCCCTAGAGGGGTGGGGGGGGGGGGGGGGGACACACTTCTAGGCTCCTCAATCTCTTTTGGACTTTGAAACCCCCGCCAGAATCTACTAATCAGTCGGTCATTCATACGTGCAGGTTTCATGTAAAACATTGTCATGGTTCAGAAAAACAGGTTCACCAGCGAATGGCAGAACAACTGCATACGAATTGGCGGCTTCTATATACTCGGGGACAGAGGAATAGCCCCATATAATTATTCCTTTGTGGAATTGTGATTATAGCACTTAAAAAATATATTATGGTGATTCCGATTACCTCCAAAAATGTAATGTATTACGGATGCAATTTTACTCTTCCCCTCTACAAATTTTCAGCAAAATCTGTATATTACATTTTGCGTTAATTTGCTTAAAGACAATGCAAAGAACTAAGGCTGAAGTGGTTTCTTTGCTAAATTTTTTCATAGAAATAAATTCAACCTGCTTTCTTTTTATCTGGGAGAGTTGTAAATCTTGTATCAGAACTGCTTATTCCATTACAATTTACAGTACTTCAACCAAAAATTTAATACTGTTGGAATATATTTTTCTGGGCCTATCTTTATCACAATGGCTGCTTTACGTGTCGCGTACAAGAGACGTCAAAGACATATGCATTGGTATACAAATAATGCACGTTTATGTTAACATGCCTTAGAATATACCCTCAACTTGCTACACTGAATAAACATAGTGTTTCACGATGTCGCCTGCGCTTTTACTAATACAATTACAAAGCATCTTTCATATAATTTCACGGTAGAACACTTCTTTATAAAATCGTTATATCCACGATATTTCCCAAGCAATGAAGCTGTCGACCTATGTTGTTTATCGGAAAAGAAACTTCTCACTTAAAAATTCGTAAACCCTGTATATACCTCACGTCTCTTTCCAAAAGTCATTTTTTGTGTGATTTCTCGAATAGAATAATTTTTCTTTCTATATTGATATTTTGGGGTAGGGTGTTCCTGGAGAATTAGAATTCCAGAAGTAATTTTTATACAATATAAGTGAAACACATGACAAAAGTTCCTGCAAAACCCTTAGGATTAAAATATGCGTCGTTTAGTTCCCATCAGCTCATTACAAAAAATATTCATCAGATAAAGCCATGGATTTTCCACGGGAGCAGCTAGTAATTATGAATTCACAGTTGTTTTGAATGATGTAACCAAGTTAGACTCATGCCGTTCCACATCTAAGGGAACTCAGGTCGGTCACTTAAAAACGATATTTTAAACAATTGCAAGTATGCCGTATTTATTTTTTATTAGCTTTTGGCGACTGTGACCGAATTCTCTTATTCAGAGAAAAACTCCATGTTAAATGTTGGTTATGTTGACCTCTTCATTCATACTATTAAACACAGAGACTCATAGATATAGCACAGTAAGAGTCGCATGAAGACATAAACAGTTGTAATAAATTGTGCTATTATGGCGTATTTACGTCCATGTTGTCCATTGAAAATACCTAGGAAGATATTATGAATTTACAGCATAAATGCTTATTGTAAACACATTGCTGACAGCTAAAGAATATTGGTCAAAGCGATTTAATCAACAGACGTATTTTTTAAAAAATATATATGATGAATATTTGCGATGAAAATATTTCTTGTAGAATTGCACATTTTGTCTTGCTGATAACTTCATTCAAATTTATCCAGTTACTCTTTATAGATAAAATAAACAATACATGTATTTAAGCAACACCAAAAAATTGAAAATGAAAGAAAAATTTTATACATATAAAATATAATGAATTATATAAAAAGAGCCACTGACAGATTAACGGATGCTGTTAATGACTGCCGCAGTTAGGAGATAAGAAGCATCCTAGTGACAAATTTAAGCTTATGGAACTGAGTGGGCAGAACTTTACATTTCTTTAAAATGTTTTTGACATTGAGATTATTCCTGCATTTTGGATGGCTTAACATTAAGATCGTTATTATCGTACGTTAAACGTCCTCCAGTGTGACTGGGCTTTGAGTAATCATTTTAGAAAGTATGGGGAACCTTGAGCGAACCTTTAGGGAAGTTTCAGGTAAACTCTTGTAAACCTTTAGGTAACGTTAAGGAATACCTTCAGGTCATGTTCATGGAACCTTCAGTAAACCTTTTGGTAACGTTCAGGGAATCTTAAGGGACGCTTTAGCGAACACTTACCGATCCGTAAGGGGACTTCTGGCAAACTCCTGAGAAATTTAAAACATCTTCAAAACATCTGGGAACAATTATTGTTCAGTGAGTCTTTCGAGAACCTTTAAGTAAGTTCAGGGAGCTTTTAGAGACCTCTCGGTAACGTTTAGGGTAATCTTTTATCATCATTAAGCAATCTTTTAGCATAGATTTAAATCTTCACATAATTTCTCAACAATGCGGGTATAATAAGTCTTTGAGGGTTTGTTTTTCAAATCGAGATCATTTGGGAATTTATTAGCGTATATAGGAGTTTTTGGATTGATTCTGGAAACTTAGAATAATATTCAAAATAGTTTATTTTAAATCTTTAGACCGCCATTTTTACTCATTGGAAATGTTGCTGTCACCTACATTTGATATAAAGAGAGAGGACGACTTTTTTTTTTACAAACCATACTATGACCATACTATTAAAGGTCCATTGAGCATCATCAGTGTGATCTGTTTGCTTAATTAGTAAATATATAATCAGCAGGTGGCGTCATGTTCTGTTTCCGTGCCGAATAAACCGACGTTTTTCTGGTAAGAACATGACGCTAAAAGGAAACACAAAAGTTTTCATAAGATTTACTGCTTGCATTGTGGTGTCCACTGAGTGTTAACACAAGGGGTATGCTGACACATTAACTACAGAGACAACATTTCCCTTTTCTGCCAATGTAATACGCGAATTATGTAGGACTTGGTTCATTTTTTAAGGATTATTTTTATGAAGATATTCACTCGATTGCTCTGATTTTATACTTTGGAATCGGAGGCAGGAAAATCGAGAATTCAGGCGGACTCTCGTAGAATCAACATCCGGCATAGTAATTCTAATATAAATATTTTTAAACTTTGACATGTGTAGATAGTTTACAGTATATCACAAAATAATAGATGTTACGTATTTTATGTTTTTGGTCTACAGTAATGAAACGTAAATTTACAATCATGAATGGTTGTGATATTTTTATTGGAGATGAAAGATTTGCCATCCTGCTTCTTTAGATATAAATTCTACTTCTAAAATAATAAAATAATATATGTGGATTAACTCAATTGTAACATTTTTTCTTTAAATGTTCAAATACTTGATTCGGACTCTGACTTGGTTTTCAGAAGACCCGACAAGGGTCGACTGGATCCTAAGTGCAAGAATTAGAATACCGGCTCGAGTGGCTTAATTTTGTATTTGCACCCGTACTCGGACAATGTGGCCTCTCCTGCAGTGCTCTAATCCATAGATACATAATCTATGGCAATTATCTTATTGATGGGTGATAACTGCTATGTAATGAATATAATGGAAATTATAATTATTAAAGCCATTATGGACACAGGAACTGAACCAATAATAAAAACTTTATGAATGTAGTCGGAATACGCCCCCGCTAGCATAGTATGCAAATAATGAACACCTAACGTCGCCATTTTGGTCTGTGAAAACTCTGAGAGATAACAGGCAAATTTCTATTCTGTTTTACAATACTACAGTTCGAATTAAAATTGTAGAACATACAAATGCGATCACTGGTTTGATGTTGCTTTAACCCGGTATAATTTTACAGTATTGTTACCATAGCAATCGAATTTTTATTAAGATCTTTCTGTAACAGTCGTGAATATTGAAATTCGACTTGTGCTCATGACTGTCTTGAGATTTCTGCATTCAAACCCATCACTAGTACCAACGTTATACACGAGGTATAATTTTCGGTTACGCATAATTAAATACATACATGTAATACGGTATAACATTTAAGTAATCTCTTATAAACCCTTATTTACGGTAAATTTTAAGGCAGTCTTGAGCTAAACCGCGATATTGGAACTTGTCTTGAGAGTTGCCTTACTCAAGACCACTTCAAGACTCGACACCGCCACTCTAGACCCAAGTCGAGACTAAAGTCTAAACAGATATGTTGAGACTCATCCAATTGGGCCTCCGGCGGGCGGGGGGGGGGGGGGGGGGTAACTTTCCCGACTTTACTGAAACGATGCTTTGACACTAATGACATTATTGAATCGGTGTTCAAACACAATTTGCGGATTTCCATGCCATAATATTTTCTAGCTTTGCAAAATTATCTGTTTACCCGTAATCGTTGTACAATTACATATTTCAACATGATTACCATGATATTGCTATTGCGTAGTGTTTTGAACAGCCATTAAACATGGTATGATTGACCCATTACGCTATGAAAGTATGTATAAATGTTGGTTTAACAGCTCCAAAACCTCAACGAAGGAGTCAGGTCAGACGCAGTCCTGAATGTGAGCAGCTCGTATATTTGAGTTAAACATAAGCATTAAATGAGGCCCAAGAGTCAAAATATAAAGATGAAGGCCAAGGGACCAGGAGCATCTGAATTTATTTTAATGTTTAGGTTGGCCAACTACCACTTTATATTGAGATTGTGACGTCATCATATCACATGATCAGTAAATATGTAACAGATGGTAGAAGTGTGCAAATACATATGTATATATCTACCACTTTACTATGTTGAAATTTAAGGTAATACGAAATCATGTTTCCCATATCTTAAATATTTCTATCACGTACCTAGCGGAAGGAGTATGGCATCCCCAACCTTTACCATGTAACTCGGTCCAGCAGTTTTGGTATCCAATGCAATGTGCAATGCAAACAAGAGACAAAATGCTGATGGAGGCAATAACGAACACCTTAATTTATATATGTACGTTTCGTTGATAGATATAAAACCATAGGTCATTCATTACCCATGCCTTTAAGTTCCGCAGTCATTGGTGTCCGTTATATGCATATTTTCCCAAAAGGATGATTGGAAGCTGCGTTTCCTCAATAGTGACCGTGCCCTCACTTTGTCGTGCGAGATGTTCTTCCACAATACACTGAACCTAATGCCAGCAGGGAACCTTTAGATGCGTTCAGTATAACGGCAATACAACCCAGAACTATGTTGTTACTTCGCTCGGCTATGACAAACAATGCCCATGATATCCCCGTTAACACAAACAATTTTAGATATAGAGTTATTTTGATCTGATAATTTGAACCGTCTTTTCATGACAGGTGTTGTCTTGTATAGCACAGAAATAGAGGTTACATATATGAAAACGTTCAAAAATAAAACAATACTTGCAGGAGCCATGAAGTATCCTATAAGTGCGTATTTATGAGATATCCAACATATGTCTACGCCGTATTGAGGCTGAACCTTTCATAAATCGATTAGCTCTTTGTCGCAGTTTCAAATCCACCAACATGGTTGATGATGATCGCTGTTGATGAACTACAGTTGGTTTCCCCAAGCAAACAGGGAGCTATAAGAAATAGCTTTCTTTGAGACCTGACTTGTGAAAAGTTGGAGCTCATCCAGAGCATGTATAAATGCAAACAGCTATGGCCGACACCCAGTTGAACATAGCTAGGAAGCATCAATGCAAAATCACTCCAGTTATGTAGCAAAGTAGATGTCTTTTGTCGATAAAATTACTGAAGAGCATGCAAAAAAATGCAAGGTACATGGCAGCTGTAAGACTCATTTGCACACGGCCCGCAGGTTGTTGAAACTTCTTCCGTCAACAATACAATGAAACTTGCAATTGCTCGGCGCATGTCTCCTGAAAAACACTGCAGCAGTCGCCATAGAAACCACACGTATGGTCACACGAGCAACCTTGACCTTTATGGTCACTAGTGGTCAGCTGACCACAACGTCCGAGACACATACCACACAAACTGTTGTTTACTCGTTCCGAAGACACCGGTCGTTATAACCAGCAATGTTAAGCAAATTACTAGCCAGGCCCTTACTGATATGTTGCCACTCTTCTTCATTCTTATAAATATTTAAGACCTTGCCAAATCACTTATCTTGAACGAGACGCAACACTCCAATTAACGCGCACTGAAGCCAAAATGGTGTCATATATGACGTCATCTATATTCTCCGTCAGCGTTCATTTTTATTCATCTCCTGACCGCAGAGCATCACTTATAAATATCATACTCATGTTTATGAATAGGAGTCACAATCATCTCGATCCCATCCTACACATTGTATGTACAAGTGAGTTGATCTCAATAAGCAACCTAAATTTTACATGTTTATTAATTTTGTACTTCATACAAATGCGGTCACGCATTAAGGTTCTCTGGTACGATTTGCAGTTGGACCTATTATTTTTTCTTTTGGGCTATAAATCATCTTTACACCAAATAACACTAAAGTCATTTGTCGCTTTATATACCACATTCCATTCATATGTACACAGCCACCTTCAGTATGTTTATAAATTGCTGTGTTTGATATCGCATCATCCGTTGGTTGTAATTGGTACGGGTATCAAGATGATCAAGGTAAGAATGAAGGTTCTGGGCTTGCAGGTAAACTTCAATAAAAACTGATCAGACGCCACTTACATTTTACGTCTGATCTTTCTATCTTCTCATTTCCGTGCATTCAAACCCTGATAAGATATAACCCCATGATTTCTCGGAAACCAGAGCCACAAATCCATTGGCCGAAGGATGGGGGAGGCTTTCATATGAGCAATTATATTGTTGTGGTTCTCGGTTGTGTTAGCACAGAAAAAACAATCATATACAGTAATGTACTGTTAGGTTGACATTTATGTGTAGTACACTGCTAAAGATTGCTGCCTGGATGTGTCAAGACGAAGTGATCCATGTTTGACACATACAAAATTACTCAGTCGAAATGCATTTCACGACATAATTATGAAGATTTAGGAATGTGGACGATTTGCAAATGAGCGGGACTATATATACTGTAAGCTTAACGCTTAATGGGAGCTAGTATATCTCTCCCTCTATTCTGCTAACTAATGGGGACTTCTTCTAGCTGCTACAATACCATGGATTCGTTTGTGACACGGCTCCAGGTGGGTATAGACATTGGACACGAGGAAGCACACACCTTACGTCGCCACAGAAAATCTAGATATTTTAGTGTCTTTTATTCTATCTCATCTTGCTTTACATTGTACCACACATTTAAGTTCGAATAAAGCATTTTGGCCTTGGTTCATAATCTTGTCAAAACAATATTCCTATTCTATCTGCGAGTGCCCCCCCCGATAAAAGACAAGAGTACTCTATTATTATTCCCGGCGCCGTGCCAAGAAATAACATATTGATTTCAATGTAACCTCCTTTTCCGCCACTGCCAGAACCATTGATTTATTAGCGTTGAATGAGGGTTGCGGATAATCGAGGAATTCTTTTAACATCTCAGAACGGACTCCTGAGCATAGACAGAGTAAATTTAGTTTTTTCCCCTAATATTTTACATACACTTGGTCTGGGACCCCGTGACATGTATTTATTCTAAAAGCTGATTTTATGTTCTACTATTTTGATATATCTTTTAAAAATTTCAGATTGTTTATTAAATGGTTCATTCCAGTATACCTGTAATATTCACAGAATATCTCCGAGCATAATATTAAAATACAGATGAATTTCTCCTATATTGATCATGAGTCTTAACTCTGAAAAATATGATATATTAGGGATTTCAAATCCATATCACGAAAATGGACCGTTTTGAAGCATAAATAACTGAAAAATATTGAATTATATTTAACTTATTTTTATTCTTCCAAAATTAACCCAGTTTTGGAAAATATTCAAATACCACATTGTAGAGAATATTTTAACCCTCAGAATATGCACGTGTCAGGTGGTTCCACAGCAACCCTTTATGTAATATCAAGGAAAACTTATTCAATGTGTAAACATACTCCTAAAAACCGTAATGTTTGTAACCAGTTATATATTCAAATAAAGCAGGGGAAAAAAGCATTTGTCCAAGACAAAGACAGACCAAAAACCGTAGGCCTCATTGGGAAACTAGTGGTAGTTGCAATGCATCTTGTTTTTTTATCCATTTATATTCAAAGAAATTTAAGGCACGGCTTGAAAGATAAACTGGGCAGATGATATGACATGTATAATTATTCCATACACTAGCTCCTTCATAACAATATTCAATTGTCTAGGGTATTGTTAACTGATGTCAGTTACAAATCAACTAATTCAATCAGTAGAAATCCTTCCCATCTATCTGATTATAAATCTTTATATTAAACGTGAAATTGTTTAATACCCTAAAGAACCAAACCTATTCCATATTTCACACATGGAGAGGTGTTTGTTAACAAACTGATGCAAACTAACTGAATTATTGGGTCTAGTGTATAGTTAGAACAATACACATTGTTTGTTTTACGCCTAATTAATTAGTGCACCGTGAGCATTTATCAGGATGTCATGGCTATTTTTATGGTTACTGTCCGTTGATTGCACGAAACAGTCGGATTGCAAGGATTTTGGAAAGTTAATATTTTTAAGGGTTTCTGAAAATCAAGTCACGACTGTATTTTATTTAAACCTAACATATATATAACATATCTTAACTCATACCTAGTATATTTTTTCTTACAAAAAACAATTGGTAATAGAATTTGGGATCACTCAACCAAAAGGTTTTACTATAGAGAAATTTGTAAGTTTATATACCTCAGGCGACCACATAATGATTGCGCACTATTAGGACTTCGTCTATATTAATGACTCATATTGTCGACAAAGTGGCGGGGAAACAATGATAAATGGCCACACTTATTTGTTAAAGGGCTGGGGCTTGGTACATGACCAGACAAAATGTAAATGATGCTGAAGTTTGGAATTTCAACCATTGAAAAGGCTACGTTGTACCTAGGGCACCTAAAAAACCGTCTGTTGGAAAAAAACTGCATAAAGTTTTTTTGTTGAAACGAAACAAAACGTGTTCACTGTTTCATAAATAAGTCAAAATATCATATACTGTTTATATTATGCTATACTTCACAACATTTCTGTTGTTTACAGTTATCAGGTAAATACATGTATATATTATCTACAAAATTTTACAAACATGATGGTGTATACATTGGTATATCCTGCTAAGCAAAAAAACTAGCACATTTACTTAAACTAGAAACCTTAAACTAGAATCACTCATACTTCAATACAAGGCTACCGATCATGAAGGTGATGGAATATATATATATATATATATATATATATATATATATATATATATATATATATATATATATATATATATATGGGTATATCTTGTTAAGAAAAAAATAGCATATTTACTTAAAATAGAACCCTTAAACAAGAATTTCTCATACTTCAATACAAGGTTGTCGATCATGAAGGTGACCAATTAACCTTATTTGAGATAATAAATTATCATTTTCCAAACATTCACAAGGTTTTTATGATAAATCATTCAAAGTAGCCTATTCTAATATCTGGAGTCTCTGGAATATCTTGATCCTGATGACAACTAGAGGTGTTTAACTTACATATCCATGATAAATATACATGTAAGGTTACCAGCGGTAACTTACCACACTTTCAGTAACCTAGCTCTACGAAGTGTGTGCGATCTCCGGTTTCAAAGGGTTAAAAGTAGATTGAACTTTAATAATTAATCATTATACCACTATCGTGATAATCATGGTAGAACTGATTAAAGTAAGGGTTTGAGATACATCATACAAGCTTTCTTAATTACTTATATAACATGCCATAATATAACAACATACAACATTACACATGAAAAATTAATGGCATACGAAGATTCGAGATGCAAAGGAGATCTAATGGAATGAAATCTTGACAAGGTCCCCTTTAAAACTTTGCTCTTGATCTACACAAATACACAATTCCCAACATGCTTTACCTAAGAGAACAGCAGCAACGGGTGTTATGAAAAAAACAATCAGAGCATATTTCCGAGAAATCAAACAAACACCATTATGCGGTCGTTAATAACGTTTCTTCATTATTAGAACACTGTTTTCATATTCCTGGCACAGTTGAGTGAATATAGTGAAAGTTAGACAAACATCATACATGAATTATGTATACAACATTTTGACATAATACAACAGCATACAACATAACAAGTAAGTAATAATGGCACCGTAAGATTTGGGATGCAAAGGAAATCTAATGGAACGAAATCAAGACCGGGCCTGGGCGAGGTTATTCTGGTTGAACCCTTACAAACATACACACACACATGCGGAGTTCCATGTGCATTTCATGCTGCGCTTTAAGGGTAGCGCCTTATTACCAAGCTGTTATTGTATTATTTGTCTTGTAATAAAATATTCATGTTAAAGCATGTTTTTTTTTAAAATTATTTTCATGGATCAGTCCCTGCAACTTCGTATAAAGAAGGCCTGGATCCGGACCTTGAAGTGCAATATGCTTGGCCATGTCAATTGTCAAGTATTTTATGAATGTTCGTAAGGCCGTTAACTCAGGATGTATTTGATGTGGCATTAGTCGAGCTCCTAGACCTTAGTACTGACCATTGCTTCGATTTCTCTTTGACAGCGTCACGTATCCGACCTGTACACATCGATCCAAGCACCAGGAAGAAACCCTGAGAAGCATTTAATATAACAGCAAGAAAGTCAAGAACAATATGCCTCCCAACTTCTGCTATAATAAACATAACCCACGATACTCCCATCAGTACGAACAGGTTTAAATAAAGAGGAATATTAAAGCTTGTTTTGTCTGACTTTCTATTGATACTTGATCTTGATCTGCACAAATACACAATTGCCAACATGAACATAATGATGTTCACCAAAAGAGCGGCAGCAATAGGTGTTATGAAAAAAACAATCAGAGAATATTTCTGTGAAATCCAGCAAACGTGAACACCATACTGCGGTCGAAAGGTCTCTGCTTTAGCTGTGTGGTTCACAATGATAGCAATTGCTACAATTATAGTTGGAGTTCCCCATGAAAATAATGAACTGTAGAGAAAAATGCTCTGTCGGCCACTAACTTTAGATAAATTTGCACTTAGCCAAAGCATGTGTAAAATTCCAACAGCGACTGACGACATCCAGGCGAACATAGCAAGGAAAGACCAGTGCATGAACACGCCGATTATGTAGCAAAACGTGTGACCTTTTGCAATATATGGGAAAATCAGCAAACATATTAAAACAAGACACATTGAAATGGCTAAACTGGTTTGCACACGGCCCGCTGACTGCCAGAACTCTTTCAACAGGAAGTGAAATATGATGCGCACGCATAGGGAAATGATTGACAAAGACATCAAACAAATAGTTAAAATTCCAAGTGCCCCCTTGGCATTTCCATTCGGGTCAATATATTCCGTCACTTCTCGACACACCATTGCCGAACCATTTTGTATGTAAAATCGAGGTTTCCTAAATACCCGCTCTGACTTTTTTAGAATAAGAAAACTCCCATTAAACAGGATGAATTCAGAAGGTTGGTATGCTAAGTATGTACAATTTACCATAAAATTGAATGTCACGTTCAGATTTTGTTCCTTAGGCAAACCAAGTTCAGGGAGATGATCTCGAAGTATGCGGGTAATGTTATATCTCATGGCAGCTATGAAATCCTCCTCTGAATTCTTACTAATATGCATTGTGACTGTGATTCCTAAAGAATCATTCCTGATGCCGTCTGATGTAATGTACACATTGTGATCCGTAGCATTTTTAATTAATTCTTCGATATAAGAACACCTTTTACAAGTCGGATCATTGATCCACCCAGGCGGAGAGGGAGCGATAATAGGTCGACAATCAAACTCGTCCCACTTTTGATTTTCCGGACATTCTGGCTCCGCGACCTTATTATTTCCGACTTGAAGTCCATCAGATGGGTCGAAATTAAACACGATTTGAAATCTCGTTGTAGGCGTAATTTCTGAACCACCTGGACCTGGTCGACCCACTGGACCTGGTGGGCCACTTTGACCAGGTCGCCCGCTTTGACCGGGAAGACCTGGTGATCCTTCTGGTCCAGGCGGAACAGGTTCACAATGCTCACATTGTTCAGTAGATTTATCTTCACAAGCGGCACAACAAATGTTGTTGTGCATGCGCCACCCCTCGGGTTTATAATCTTCACCAAAGCGATCACATGAATAAGAAACGTCACAAGCCGTGTGACAATTATACAATGCTTTGTTTTTACAAAGGCGCAGGTTATTGTGATTTGCCGGAGGGACAAACCTGACCTCACATCCTTTATCTACAAGGTCTCGTAGAGGTGAAACGGGATCTCTGCTGGTTACATTTCGTATTATATCCCCCAATTTCCCGGTACAGCTAATACTTGCATGCCAGGGTATAATCTTCCTATAATTTACGGAATTACATACCGCACATCTCACATTGGTGTAATGTAGTCTAGTAGCGCTGTCCATGACGGGGATCACACTGTATAAACTGTGCCAGGTTCTTCGACACGCCTGCTCGTTTGAGCTACATGATGACGTCATCATAGTACCACTCTGAAGTGTCGTCTTCTCACCAATGAGTTTATGAACACAAGTAGCAGAGTCTACTTCGCTGACTCCAGATATCCAGTTATTTCCCATTTGCCACTGTTTCCAACAGCTCCCTTTAAAGTCACTGCAGCAGTCACCGAAGAACTTACACATATGGTCACAGGAGCACTGCTGGTTAGCGTTGATATTTACAACTCTCCCGCAACGATTATAACAACTTCCACATAGATGTGACATATCCAAAATAGTTGTGTTGTCCTCACATGGCAGTTGGTATGATATTCCAGATAATATTAATAGTATGAATCCTACGAGTGTCAAACTTGTCGAGAACATGGTGATTCTTTAGCAAGTCTGATTGTGAAAACATGAAGGTCGTGTTGTAAACAGGAGAATCCGGGTTTAACCGGGACTTCCCCGTGTCATTATGTCCGCTCACAGCAGCCGTGTACTAAAACATATCTGTAACGGAAATGTGACGCTATGCACGGATACAGCGGATCAGAGAGCTTGTTGCAGATATGTATACACATGATTGTGCCGGCTGACTTCCCTCATTAAAGAACAAAGGACACGTTCTCTGTTATATATCTGTGGGCTGACTGGTGACACGCATGACCGCTTTGATGGTGGATCCAGTGGAAGACCAATTCACTATGTCCTCTTATTAACCTACTTCGTAACTGCACCACAGAACAAACACATTTTTGGTCGCTTTGAAACAAGGTTATGTCACAAAGTGGGGAATTTTTTGTGAAAGATAAAGTTACGCTTACAGATCCATATAGTATATAGCATATACCAAAAGGAACGTCGTGAGGAGAAAATACAAGGGCATATATTATGAACTTATATTTACATTTTATGAGCCAAGAGCCACGTACATCGCCACTATGCCCTATAATACTTACAGTTAGCACGTAATAAAATAAATCGTTTGAAGTTACATGTACATAACTTGTATTCAGTGAAAATTACCCCCCTACAAACATACGAAAGATATCCCCGGACGATATATATATATATGGGGTAGAGTTACCCTCCGTTGTAAAGTGCTATATGGCCTACAGACTAAGCCAGGGCGGTATAACGCTGAAGAAAAACAACATTGTCAATTCACAACAGTCTGTTTCACGGGATCGGGTCGCATCCCGTGAAACAGACTGTTGTGAATTTACAGTGTTGTTTTTCTTCAGCGTTTTATATATATATATATATATATATATATATATATATATATATATATATATATATATATATAGAGAGAGAGAGAGAGAGAGAGAGTTATTAATAATTATAAGTTAACAAAATTTAAGACAATTGAACTATTAAGAGAACACTGTATAAGTTCTACGATGGTAAAATAGTTTGTGCGGTCTAAATTTTAAACAATGCTAGCTCGAAACAATGTTCCCGTTTCAGTGATATACACATCGAAGGACCCCCTGTTATTAAGGCCGCTAAATTGGAACTTTACATCAAAGTAATGTATGAAACTATTCTACAGAATAAAACACTTTTTTTTAAACCAGTCAATATTTTTAATACTTTATGTTGCAAAGTTATTCAAAACACATTTAATACATTTTGTACTGGATCACATCAAACACAATGTGTACAATTTACAAAAGGGACATTACTGGATATTATTTCAATTATAATTAAATTTTTCAAGGCTTGTACATTGTACATACGGGGACCTGGACAGTCGAGGGGTAAAACGCTCGGCTCTCTCCGCTGACTACCCGCGTTCGAATCCCGGTGTGGCTATGGGGGTAGGTTGTAGTTGCCCGTCAAAGACCGGTGGTTTTCTTTCCAAGTGATACAAATCGTTGACTTTTCCTTATTTTGTTCCATTTTTCCAAATTTGTAGTTATCTTACATTATATTCTCTTTTTTTTCTATATATTTCAATCTCCTTATGTGATCAGACATTAAACTAATAATGCTCTGGTTATATTTCTTTCTACCATAGTAAACACACGTTAAAATGTAAGGAGCATCTGATTTATTATAGGGTTGTTCTTAATTGGAAACTATTCAAACAATACTGTGTTCTAGGTTAAATGTTAAATGATCACACCATTCTTTATTAATCCATGTTCCTTTATTAAAAAAGAAATAGTTAAATATTGAGCAAATGTATGCAAGCATCCTTCCTTAGAAGTCATTTTCCCCAAAAATTGTAAAAAAAAATTTGAAGGGAACCCCTCATACTTTTCCCCAAGTAAATTATCAATGTAATCATCCCCTGCTATTCAGAGAATAAAATTCATATATTGTAAAGTGAAATATATTAATATTTGGAATAACAGAGCATTGCGACTATGAAATATTGTATATTCAAATTAGATTCAACCTTAACTTGAAACATAATTAGTTATTTTTAAAACCTTAATTATAATACCTAATTATAACATATTTGAAATTTTAAACACAGGCAATAAATAAATATATATATATATATATATATATATATATATATATATATATATATATATATATATATGTGTGTGTGTGTCAGAGACGAGATTGAAATCCAGGCAGATTTAAAATTCGCCTAGACGAGATTGCGATTGTGATCTCGCCTAGACGGATTTTGAACTCGCCTAGACGAGATTAAAATCCATCATGGAGCAGGTCAGGATTTTAATCTCGCCTAGGCGAGTTTAAAATCCGTCTGGTAACATCTAGGCGAGTTTAAAATCTGCCTGAAATCACAGGCGAGTTTAAAATCTGCCTAGGCCTGATTAAAATTGTGATCAGACCTAAATTTCTAACATATTATGCATTGTAATTGACATATGAAAGATATTTTCAGTCAGATTTTCAATGTTTTAACACTGAATGATTATATATAGTTCACTGGTAATATTCTTATTAATATTTACAGAATATTATAATATTAATGTAATAATTAACATTAATTTTTTACAGTAATGTAATAATTATTAATGTAATAATTAACATTAATTTTGGAAATGGAATTATTATATAGGTATTTCATTATCACTTGCCGCTTTATTGTGTTTCATGTGGTCTACAGCATCCATACCATACCAATTATTTGCTAAAAATTAATAAATCTTTATTTATTTCTCAGATTTCTTAACAGCCTTGGAGTTGTCAAAATCACTAATAATTTATACCAAAAAAAATAATTTGTAATTGTATTATATATATGGCAATTAGAGAGTAACAAGAGGTATAATGAAGCACATTTATGAGATTTTATGAAGAGCAAATCTGGGGGGGGGGGGGGGGGAGTCATCCACTTGCATATTGAATCAATCATAGATATATTAGTCTAGGTAGATATTACTTCAGTATTAAAAGAGTATATTACACATTAACATAATCTGTCATCCTATTTGATCTTTCTTGCAGGACAAACAGAACAAATTAGTTGGTTGGTCTAGTTCAAATGTTTCTTTTCACCCAGGTAGTCAATAGTCAACAGTCAAAACATGTACACTTATGGTACAAAATATGCAGGGTATCCATATTTATGATCAACTTTGATACACCGTTCCTTTTTTTTTTTGGGGGGGGGGGGGGTAATTAAACATCATATGAGAATAGGTAAAGGTTTATACACCGATGTATGCATGTGAATATTTCTTTGTCTAATTCAGTCTTTTCTTCTAATGTTTATAATATTCTTCAGATCCTTTTTATAAATGTTTTGTGAGGGATTTTGTGAAGCTTCAATATTTATGTAGACTGTGGTACAAGATATCTGCCTTTTTTGTACAGTGTTATATCATATCATAAAAGGTATGATTTCTGGATTCATTGATTAATAGATAATTTATGCATGTAAACATGCATTGAATTATATTGATAAATAATAAATGAGTTATATTCAGTCTCCTTTTGTTCTTTTAAAATACTACATCACTAATATTACTACCGGTAATACCAGTTTCACTTCAAATTAATATTGACAACAAAATTATGTAAATAATCAGTAGCAGCCCACATAATATATCATTTAAATATGCCACTACAATACCCATATAAAGTTCTTATTACTTAGTTTATTTATAAAAAATATAAAGAAAAAAAATAATGTTAATAATTACATCAATAATATAATATTCTGTAAATATCACAATCGCAATCTCGCCTAGGCTAGATCACAATCGCAATCTTGTCTATGCGAATTTAAAATCCGCCTGGATTTCAATCTCGTCTCTGATATATATATATATATATATATATATATATATATATATATATATATATATATATATATATATGTGTGTGTGTGTGTGTGTGTTATATATATATATATATATATATATATATATATATATATATATTAATTTCGTTAGCCTTCAACTTTAATTACCCTCCCACGCCTGGTATATATCCCCAACATATGATGAAAATTGACGCCATCTTGAGTTATAGACACTTGGTAGTAGGTACTATATCCTGTACGTGTCACGATCCAACTTGTGTACAGTCGGTACCAGTTTGCGAATGCTCGGCACTTCTCAGCGGAATACTGACCACATAAAAAAAGCCCACCAAGCGCCAATTCTTTCTTCGTCATTGGAGAAAATAGAGAGTACCACCGATCTCTCCAAGACCACTCCTGATGTGCCGAGGGCATGCGAACCGTGCACACACCCTTCCGCCAGAGGTGGTTTTTCCCAGAAACGAATCAGTTCTGTTTGGGCATTGTGGGACGGCCGTTACATTTGTCTAAACTGTCAAACTTTAAAACCAAAATTTGTTACATTTAAAGAAAGCACCTTCTCTTTACATATCCCATCCGGATGCTCAAGTATAATACTTATTCCGTAAAGTCCTTACCATAAAACACCCATGTTTTTGTAATTTCCTTTGAAACGCTAGGCTAGATCTAGTTTTTTTTTTTTTAATATTTTTTTTGTTGGAGGTAACCGCCTCCATCTTTTTAATGCTAGCTTAACTAATTAAATGTATATCTGCAGATTTCCATTTCGGTTTCGAACTACGTGACAGCAGTATCACACGCTTCCTCTCATTTGATATCCTGGCGTTAACCATCCCCGGTGACTACTGCACCTGCGGGCCCTGGGTTGGTAATCATACCACCGAGGACCCCCAAAAGGAGCACTCGTTTGTGAGTGAAACACGGCCGTTGGGCACGACCTTCCCATTAAGCCTTCAGAGCGCTCACCCTGGGTTGGGACTGACCGTGAAAAACCTCACCGCCTCGGCTGAGGTTCGAACTCACGATCTCTCGGCTTTGAGTCCTGCGCTCTACCCCTGAACCACAGAAGCCGGTAGATCTAGTATTTTAAGTCACTAGACAGACACGGTTGAGGTGGTCTGGGCCACCGCCTCGGTCTGTCTCTTTAGACTATAATTTTGATGACGATAGATGCCACACAAGCCAAGCCAAGGAGCCGCGAAGAGCCGCAACCGTATACCCGCACCGGTGACCGAGAAAGCTACACCATCCACACACACAAAGCCCCGAGCGGGCCACTCACCGCACTGATATCAGCAGCAAAGCCGCTGCCCCCAAGAACCCGGTCGCGAGCGACATCCCCGAGCAGAATGCGCACCACAGCAGAGAGGCCCGAACACAAGCAGGGAAACCCATGCCGCCGACAGAACAACTCCTGCCGCGAAGAGCCGGACTTCCTGTGACTTTGATCGGGCAGGCTGTCTTGGCTTGGTCTTCAGCTTGTCCCCGAGCAGTGGGCCTAAAGTTGTCTGTCTGCCCACTGTCAGGGATTCTTGACTTGAGTTGTGCCTTGTCTTGCTGTCTTGGCTTGGGTTCCGGCTGTCAGGTGGTCTTGTCTTCTCTTGGCTTGTTCCAGGGCTACCAATCTTGGCTTGGTCTTGGTCTTGAGTTCTTGGTATTGTATCAGCGGACCTAAAGTTGTCTGTCTGTCCGCTGCCAGGTCTGTTAGTGATTGGGTTAGTCCTACAAAGGACTGTTGGGGGTAGTCCTTAAAAGGACTATTGTGGGGTCTTGTCTGGTCTGTCTGGGGCTGTCCCGGTGTAGGTCTGGGTAGTCGTCCTGGTAGTTGCTGTCAGTGGGCGGATGGGATGTGCGCTAATCTGTGTGCCCTATAGAATTCCGCTGTTGGTTTTTGGGGGCTGCCACTGGACTTGCGCGTCGGTTTTGATTGCTTGTTGGTGATGATTTTGTCAGGAGTAGTTGTCTATTGTGGGAGGGGGTTGGGGGGCGCAGATTTCTTTATAATTTTATAAGTATCACATGGGATCTTTTAAGAAAATTCCTCATGATCATTTACCTTTATATTGGCCTAATGGAGATATCTATAGGAGATATCTTTATAGTTAGAAATCTGGCTGGCCTGTGGGGGCTCTCAGTTTGTACTTTTATATTAAGTATCACATAAATATTTTTTAGGAAATATTTATGATCATTTACTTTTATATGAAATACTTATATGAAGTATTTTATATAAGTAGAGACTGAGAGGGGGGACGGGGGGGATAGTTCAGGCTAGTGGCGGCATCAGTTTCCATCCACTTGCTAGTGGCCGGCTTCAGTTTCCATGCCACTGGTTTGCCGGGGAAGCTGTAATGACTAATTAATTCTATAATGATATCTTATATATGAGCGTCGGATAACCAGATATTGCGTCGATATTGTGAAAAAATACAAAAACAAAAGGGTGAAAAACCGGTAAAATTTGTATAAAAACGTGGGTTAGTGTGCTTGAAAAAAGAGGAGTGAAGTAGTGTATTTACAGGGGTTGTGCGTGTGTTAGAGTGATTTTTTTTTTGTATAATAAACAGTATGGTGCGATTTACATACATAGGTTGAGTGTGATACTAATCTCGTTTGGGTGTGTTAGTTTCGGTTAGTGGTGGTGTCACGTCCGGCGGTGATGTATTTTTTGTGTCTTGTGTGTTTGTCTTTTATGGTTAGATAATTATGGGAAGGTAACTCGCGACCCGACCGAGCCTGCAAGTTACTCATCCCGTATCTGGTTGTATTTTGTATGTATTTTGATTAAAAATGTTTTATGTACGGGGTTTTTGGATAAATCTTATACAATAATAGTGTCCAGGTCTGGACACTTTGTCTTTGATTTATGTTGTTTTGGATTTAAATAAACTATTGTATGTATTTTGAGTGTTATTGTTTTAATTTTCTTGTGGTTTTTGTTTTTATTTTATTTATTTGATACTTGTGGGAAGGTAGCTCGCGACCCGACCGAGCCTGCGGGTTACTCATCCCGTATCTAGATGTGTTTTGTATGTGTTTAAATAAAGATGTTTATGTATCGGTGTTTTTAAATAAATCTTAGACAATAATAGTGTCCAGGTCTGGGCACTTTGTCTTTGATTTGTGTTGTTATGGGTTTAAATAAACTTATTGTATATGCTTTGAGGGTTGTTGTTTTATTTTCCTTGTGGTTTTTTGTTTTGATTTGTGTGTAATCTTCCCTGTATATTACCTTGTTTATTTGAGTATTATTTTGGATCGATGTTATGTCGGGGGCGTGTGTTTTATTTATTATTTTTGGGTGAGTTTTTTCTGCTTTTGTTTTGGGAGAGGGTGCTTATTGCGGTTTGTTTTTATTGTTTTATAGTTTGGGGGTTAGTATAGCTGGTGGGAAGGTCAGATATGTTAATTAGGGGATTCCAGCTGCAGCGGAGTACGATTAATGTATTCCGCTGCAGCTAGGATCCGATGTTTATTTGATGGTCGGGATGGTTTTGCCAGTTTTCTGGCCTTAGTATTTTTTAGGATTTTAATTTTAATCGAAGAAATGTCGTATTTTTAGAGTCTGGGTGGGGTACTGTGGGTTTTGAGAGTTTTAAGGTTTTTTTTTTAATTCCTTATATGTTTATTTTGTGTCTAAAAACGGAACGGGGCGTCGTTTTATTATTGGTTTCAGATGGACGGGGTGTATAGTGGGTCATGGGTCATTGAATGCAGGTCGCGGCCCCGGCCTAGTGCCTTGGCCTGACCTGTCAGTTTTTGTTAGGTGATGTTGTATGCTAAACAGGGGATGCAAGCTGCAGCGGAGTAAGTATTGCGTTTCCGCTGCAGCTAGGATCCGATGTTTTGTTGTAGGTCGGGGTGATTTTGCTTAATTTTAGTTCCTAATTACAGTTGTGTTCTAGCTTTCAGACCGTTCAGACGTGCTTAAAGTGCTACCACGACTACAGAGATTATACCTAGTGTAACTCTAAACGCTTCACGCGTCTTTCTACCCTACCATGGAGACTGGATACCTTGTTGCAGGGATCCCTACAGAGATTCTGAAGAACCGGATTCTTCGCTACCAGTTATTACAGCGCACATTCCCAGAGATTGTCTTCGACTGTATAGCAGTTACTAGAGAGCGACTTTATGTCCATTCAAGTTCAGCGAATGTTGATGGACAACTACGCAGCCTACGGAGATGGAATTCTACTCAGGAATTTCGACAAGTACAAGACATTACCCCTACCAAGCACAGACCGAAGAGACGTCTACCGAGAAACAGAACAACAGAGTACCCTATCGTAATGAAGGGAGTCCCAGTAGATATCTCGGAGACCGACTTGATACGCCAACTCAGTTTGAACCCCGCCGCAGCTGTCAGATTGAAAAACAACAGAGGCCAGCCCACAATGCGAGTCAAGCTAATCCTTAAAGACCAACAAACCGCAGACCAAGCCCTGCACAATGGAGTGTGCATTGGACCTGAACGGTTCTCTACCGAGCCCTACAGAACATTGATTATTGATTTCTGTGGACGGTGCCTCGGCTGGGGTCATCCCAGTAGAAGTTGCGAACAACAACAAAAGTGCTATCGATGTGGCAGCGGAGACCACCTGACTAAGAACTGTACAGCTCAGACAGCAACATGCGCCAACTGCCCAGGCCAGCATTCATCCGCTTACCGCGGGTGTCCATTCTATAGAAACTTTAAGAAGAGAGCCACTACAATTACAATACCAGAGAAAACACTGACACAGCAGAGTCCACCTACCACTACCCCGATGGAAGTAGAACCCCCAGCTCAGACCACCACCCATACAAGGACACCACCAAGAATGAGAACAGCAGAGATTCAAGCCACTACACGTACAACAACCCAGATTTGCCAGACAGACGGTGAAATAACAACACCCGATACCCCAACAGCGAAACCACGTAAAACAACCAGATCCGTTGAGACCCAGGCTACTTCCAGAACAAAGTCTAAGCTATGCCAAACCACGAAACCGCCAAAGTTACAACACCAAGAAACGCAAACAACCCCAGTCATGGCCAACACATCAACTCAGACTGAGCCAGAGGTTTACGATAATGCCGCTAGATGTCGACACTACCCTAGAAACGACCAAAAACAAGCTATGGAAATTGAATCTTCAGATGATGACGAATTTCAAGACTGTGACGATGAAGAAAACAGAACTACAGCAATCCCAAGTGACGTGATGAGAAGACTTGAAGAAGCCCGGCAGAATGAAATTCAATTAAGAATAGCAAAAGGCCTTTCTCCCACCTCTCCAGCAACAGATAAGATAATAGCAGCAGGAACATCATCATCTTTCGAATTCCAACTTACTCCAGATGAAGCCAGAGGGCTGGGATTTTTACCCATATATGAAAAACCAGTACCCCAGGAATCCCCCAGAACAAAGCCAACCCAGAAAGAAACTAAAAAGAAGAAAAAGCAGCCCAGATGGAAATAACACAACTCAACAATGTAAACAATAGAAGCTCTCCGAGGAAGATACTAAAACAATAAAGTGTATGGCTAAACGACATATCGGCTCCTGCGGACAGAGGGACATCATCATCAATCATCTCATCATTATCATTATCTACCTTAAGAGGCTGGCAGGGACTGAATCCTGATTCAACCAACTGTTCATGCCTGAGAAGGATATACACATAAAGCAAAAAGTTCCTAATTACTTCAATATTTAATTGTTCATTCAAAATCTATTTATGGGTAATTAATGAGGGTGGGAAGTTTTATTATTTCTGGGGGTTTTGACTTGGTATCTTTTCCTTTGTTTTTATTCCCTTGAAACGATTCTTACCCAACACATTTGAACGGACTACTTTGACCTCATCACTACATATTTACCTACGCGGCTGGTGTATGTAGAAACCCCGAAGAACCTTGATTAATTAGTGGGAATGTTGCGTTGATGCTTGTAATATCGCTTACCCGGTGACTACATCGTCAGGTGCCTGTGCGTGCACCGTCTAGCCTACTGCCGGGCTGATACAATCAATTGCATATGACAACCTATGAGTTCCTACGATTCATTAGGACTTATGAACGACCTGTCGTCGACTACCGCATATTTCCAAATCGTCAGTGGTCTTAACGTTTCGCACTGTTGGGGTATGTGAATAAACTGACCCCCCCCCCCCCCCAGCCCCAACCAATTAGTGTCCGTTGTCTTCAACAGATGTCGCTAATATGGTAACCGCACCCAAATAACAGGCAACATTCAGTTTTTATGAATGATGTATAGTAACCGAAATAAACAAATCCGTTTTCATATACACGGACAGATGTGTCACTCGAAAACACATACACTCGACATGTCACCACTGCAGGCATTCTGTACAAATATCCTTCAGAAATCCAGTTGTTTTAATATGAGGTATAAGAACCACTCCAACTTGATATGAACTGATTTGTTTTCAAAACAAAGCGGACGGTATCGGTTTTACTGTTGGCTATTTATTATTATACGAATAATTATGCATACCGGTATTAATCATAACGTATTGTAAGATAGGTTTAATATTTAATCTCCCAAATCAAGGGGAGAGGTCTAAAACCCTCGGGGGTTTCCTTGCTATTTCCATGAGGGATTACGGGTCCAGTGTCGTCAGGCGGGTTTCCTTGCCGATTTCCGTGTGTCGCCACGCTGCCGTGAGTTCCCCACGCGACCGCCGCCATCTTGGCTTATATGCAGTTGAACGATGTGTAATTAAAAAAAAAATAGTTCACAAAGATGCATAAATTTGACCCAAGATATAACTTTCTTCATGAAAATCAGTTAGTCTGACTATACCTGCAAAACGAAGGTCTAATATAGCCAGGGACACTAAGCGGGACCGGATTTGTCATGCCGATATTATAGTAGTGCCGCTGCCGACATGCCAAATAAATTACCGTTAATTATTTTAAAATATTAGAGGATGGTATCAAATTTTGTTAAAATACCTTAACAGACAACGGACTTATCACTTTACTGTGCAATTATCACATAATTTGCTTTTATTTATTTTCTTTTTCGGCAAGATGGGCTTCGGCAGTTTGGGTTCGGTATTCTGGGTTTCAGCATTCTGGGTTTCGGCCATCTGGTCGACTACCCGGCTAATTAGCCTGGTGCATGAGCAGATGTAACCTGGGACAAACTTACTCAGCAGAACTATTAAGTGGGTAGTGTTTCCACAAGCTGTTTATAGTGTAATAGTAATAGTAATAGTAATATACTCAAAAATTTAAGCTGTTATAGTAATAGAAACAGATGCAAAGTAATAGAGTAATACATATTACTTTCTATTACTTCCTGTGAGCCCCTTGATCATGAAGCATATCAGCAAATAATGCTGAACAGACTCAGTTCTTGCCCAGCCTATTGTGGAGCAAGCATGAGCCAGCTGCCACATTGCTGGTGACCACTGGTGCTAATTACATAAGAGTACTGGACAGAGTAGGTCACAGCCAAATAAGTCAATTGGCACAATCTGACCTTTGATTAGTAAACCATGGATAAAGAGAGGCATGTTTGATGTTAAATAGTGTAGGCTATTATTATTGTGACATGTACATCTTGTCTCACATCCATCAATCCATATGCTCTGTATTCAAAATAATTTTAAAAAAATACATGTACTTGACTAGTTCTTGAAATGTACTTGATTTTTCAATTAATTTTTTAACAGGTACAAGTACAGTACAAATACTGTACTTGGTAAAAAGTGCCAAGTACTGAATATTTTGTACTTGAGTACAAGTACCAAGTACAAGTACATGTACTTGACCCAAGCCTGCCCAAATAACAGGCAACATTCAGTTTTTATGAATGATGTAAAGTAACCGAAATAAGCAAATCCATTTTCCTATACACGGACATATGTGTCACTCGAAAACACATACACACGACATGTCACCACTGCAGGCATTCTGTACAAATATCCTTCAGAAAGTATATTGTTGTTTTAATATGAGGTATAAGAACCACTCCAACTTGACATGAACTGAAAACCGTCCGAAATACACTCACTGTTTTTTTTTCATATCTATTTCGGCAGTTAAAGCAATTAATGTAGTAATATCTTGATTTTATTTGTGGTATATACATTTGTTAGCAATAGCGAGTCGGTTGCTTCCTATATACATGATTAATGGAGCACTGGTGTTGGAGATGTATCAGTACTGGGCATTTATTAGTCACATAACGACCACTTGCTCTCAGCAGTGAGGCCTTAATCAATCAGCTAGGGTCAAGATTCCTGATTGGAAATCGTGGGTATTATTGGGGAACTTGCGGCTTTTATTGGAAAATGGCACTCCCTCATTGCAATGGGGAGAAAAAATCATGGTTCGATAATGGCACAGGGATGTGATGTCAGAGTGGTCCGACGACATTCCCCAGGCCCAATTCATTCTGCTGACAGAGTTTAGGTTTAACTGGACCTGTAGGTTCAAGGAAAATCTTGGAAGAACAGGTTTCTGGGGCCACACCACGGACGTTAATTTATAGTAGGACTAAAATGCCCAAGCCCTGCCTTTTAGGTTCTGTATGGAAGAGGCTTAGGAGTCGATAACTGTTGTAGAGACGTTAGAGCGAATCTCTGATGTCCTATCGCGATTTATTCGTTGCGCGGGGGCAAGTCCGCTGGATTCTACCACTAACGCATCTTAAAACACTAGACTTAACATACATGCTTGCAGTTGCCGTGAATGGCCTCCAGTGCATTAACCTGCGCAATACTTGCCCCGACTACCCATTCAGCGAGCATTTTTTTCTTCAAAATAATTACGCTGTTTGACGTTTGGGTAAATTTTGGTAACAAAACTAGATTTATCTTGTAACTTGCTTTACCTAGTATCAGATACGTAAATAAAGGGGATTTTATACGCCATATTAGGACTTAAATTATGCTAGGACTCAAAACAAATAATTACACATTCATGCACACACATAAATTAACCCTAATTGGCAATATAAAGCTGTAATAAAAAAACATGCTAAGAAAGAACGAATTTCATAAAATTTATTTTATAAAACACCAGTGATACAACTTTTGTGCTGCGTTGCATTTTCAAGTTGGAGGAACTTCCGGGACACGTGATTACTTCAGCAAAATCACGTGACTCCACAGATGACATAAATGTAAAATGCAATACACCTCCAAGTCTATATATATATATATATATATATATTATTAACACACCTTAGTCAATATACCGGATTTGGTGTGTATATTTCTATCCTGAAAACAAGATGATAAATTCCCTGGTAACGCCTACATCAGTAGGTAAAATTATATGAACAATAGTAATAAAGGTAACATGCACGTGGGTATTCCACGCATAAACAACTGACACTATCATACGACAACGTAGGTATGGCAAACCGGTGCGACATTAAATTCAGTGAATATTATACACATCAAGTAGCAGTAAATACAGTAGTCATATATGTGTGTAAAGAAGCATGCGATAATAAGCAAAAAAACAACGTCAACAACAAAAGAAAAACGGAAAGAAGCACAACGTACATACATATAGCGCCCTCTGGCGGCGGAGAGGGTAACTAAAATCAAAAGGCGCACATACATGGTATGCCCTCTATCGGCGCTGAGGGTAACTAAATACATTATCGCCATGTGAAACCAGTAAGAACACTTAAAACTTTCAAACTATTAATTTATTAAAAGTTAACAAGTAGTTATTCTGAGGACTCAGCGCTTTTTGAAGTACGATGGGGAGAGAGGTTTGCAAAGAAAGCTTAAAAAAAAGAGATCATAGAATAAAATGCATTTCATTGTATCATTAACATTATCCATAACGTTTCACTCCACTACCCGTTTATCATAGAAAGCTTTGATATATATATATATATATATATATATATATATTATATAAATATATATATTATATATATATAAATATATATATATTGTCATGTATGTTCAAATCGTATTTACAACATAGTTTCCCCAACGGTTGGTAAAGCGCTGAGGCTTTCGACACTCACATGCATACAATTGCCCGAACTAAGTGAACAGAGCTCTTTACCTTGCCAACGGAAAGACTGGAGTACCAAGTGTCTGGGGGTCAGAGGTCACCGTCCGTCATTCACAAATACTGATGAATATTTTTGTAAGTAATTTTTAACTATTCTATAGGAATGTTAGACAGCTTGGGGGGGGGGGCAAGTTTACATATATGTATTAACGATACTCCTGATCAACTGAGAACGTTAACTTCTCCTTCAAGCATGCGCACTGCGCGTAACTGGCGTCTGCTGGGTTGGGCCAAGTGAACAAGCAATGCAATTTAGTTGGACGAAACGAGATACTTCCGTAATACTCCAAGGGTAACATAAGACCAAATACTAATATCAAAGACCCGAACACTTAGTGTCAGATGACACCAACAGATGTCGCTGGTGAGTTCGGAATAGTCTGTAATAGAGAAAGAACCGTTTGAGAGCGAATGTCACATACACAAGAAGTTCATGTAAGAGATGATGAGATGAGCGGACTCGAAAAGGCTGGCCCGCAAGTACGAGCCGATCTCTGTATGACGATGGTATGGACATAATACCATAACTACAATGAAATTACAATGATAACAGCCTAGTAATAGTGAATATAACCTTCGAGGGAAACTGCATTAGTTTAAAGCCTTGCTGGTCAGATCTTGTGGATCTTGTCTGATCGACCCCCTCTCTAATAAGACCATCTGTGAATTAAGACCACCTTTGGCCCTTCTTATACACAAGTTTTAAAATATATATTTTACTGTGTATGGAAACAAAAAAAAATCAAAGAAAATAGGGGTTGACATACTGGCGGCCCACTTGTGTATGAATGCATCTTGATATACACGAACAACTCTTAAATAACGATTAACCGACGCATTGTGGCGATGATGAACAATCGTGTATGGCTGTCCCTGAGGTAAAACGTTGTTATAACCTACAAATGATATCATATGCATAAATGTGGGGGTCGCGTGTAGAATATAATAAATTTTATCCAGGTAGGCAGAACTTCATGAAAAAATTTGTGAAGTTCTTTTTTGTCAATGTCGTTGGTGAAATGATTTATGACGTAGTGCAGCAATGTATGAAATACAGCATTAAACAAATATGAGGATGATCGTGACGTCACCATTATGACGTTATTTTGACGTCACGTTAGAAATAAAACTGACCGCAGCTCAAGAGAAATAAGATACAGAAATATTTCTTATATGGTTATGGTGCAGAATGTTGTTATGAGCACAAATATATTGATGAATGTCATGTCAAATCAAGTATTAACCGGATGAATTTGAGTCGGTCTCTACCCCCAGACGTCTGGAGAACACATAAATGGGACACCACTATGACGTCATACACAGGGAATGACGCACTGAATTCATAAGCTCCATTAAGGTGACGCTACCAGATATCTATACAAAATATATATCAGCTTTATCTGTTAACTCGGTCCCCCTACACAACCACTCTGCAGACATTTGTGTCCTAAGTATAGTTCATAGAGAGATTCAACAATTGGTAATAGAATTCGGGATCACTCAACTAAAGGTTGATCTAACGGAATGAAATCTTGACATGGTCCGGGCAGAAGCCCCTTAAAATTTTGCTCTTGATCTACACAAATACACAATTCCCAACATGCTCCTAATGATGTTCACCAAAGAGAACAGCAGCAATGGATGTTATGAAGAAAACAATCAGAGCATATTTCCGAGAAATCAAACAAACACCATACTGCGGTCGAATAAACTTCAGTCTCTTTATTATTGGAAAACTGTTTTCATATTTCTGGCACAATTGGGTGAATATTGTAACAGTTAGTCATACATCATACATGAATTACTTATACAACATCATAACATAATACAACAACATACAACATAACAATTAAATAATAATGGCAGCGTAAGATTGAGATGCAACGGAAATCTAATTGAATGAAATCAAGACCGGGTCCGGGCGAGGTTATTCGGGTTGAACCCTTACAAACTCACACACGCATGCGGATTTCCATTTGTATTTAATGCAGCGCGTTAGGGGTAGCGCCTTGTTACCTAGATGTTAGTGTATTATTTGACTTGTAATAAAATATTCCTTTTAAGACTTGTTTTTTTTATTTATTTTCATGGATCAGTCCCTACAGCTTCACATATTTTATGAATATTCGTATTTGATGTGGCATTAGTCGAGCTCCTAGACCTTAGTACTGACCATTTCCTCGATTTCTCTTTGACAGCGTAACGTATCCGAACTGTACACATCGATCCAAGCACCAGGAAGAAACCCTGAGAAGCATTCAATATAACAGCAAGAAAGTCCAGCACAATGTGCCTCCCAACTTCTGCTATAATAAACATAACCCACGATACTCCCATCAGTACGAACAGGTTTAAATAAAGAGGAATATTAAAGCTAGTTTTGTCTGATTTTCTGTTGATACTTGATCTTGATCTGCACAAATACACAATTGCCAACATGAACATAAAGATGTTCACTAACAGAGCGGCAGCAATAGGTGTTATGAAGAAAACAATCAGAGAATATTTCTGTGAAATCCAACAAACGTTAACACCATACTGTGGTCGAAAGGTCTCTGCATTAGTTGTGTGGTTCACAATGATAGCTATTGCTACAATTATAGTTGGAGTTCCCCATGAAAATAATGAACTGTAGAGGAATATGCTCTGTCGGCCACTAACCTTAGATAAATTAGCACTCAGCCAAAGCATGTGTAAAATACCGACAGCGACCGACGACATCCAGGCGAACATAGCAAGGAAGGACCAGTGCATGAACACGCCGATTATGTAGCAAAACGTGTGACCTTTTGCAATGTATGGGAAAATCAGCAAACATATTAAAACAAGACACATTGAAATGGCTAAACTGGTTTGCACACGGCCCGCTGACTGCCAGAACTCCTTCAAAAGGAAGTGAAATATGATGCGCACGCATAGGGAAATGATTGACAAAGACATCAAACAAATAGTTAAAATTCCCAGTGCCCCCTTGGCGTTTACATTCGGCTCAATATATTCCGTCACTTCTCGACACACCATTGCCGAACCATTTTGTATGTAAAATCGAGGCTTCCTAAATACCCGCTCTGACTTGTTCAGAATAAGAAAACTCTCATTAAACAGGATGAATTCAGACGGTTGGTATGCTAAGTATGTACAATTTACCATAAAATTGAATGTCACATTCAGAATTTGTTCCTTAGGCAAACCAAGTTCAGGGAGATGATCTCGAAGTATGCGGGTAACGTTATATCTCATGGCAGCTATGAAATCCTCCTCTGAATTCTTACTAATATGCATTGTGACTGTGATTCCTAAAGAAGCATTCCTGATGCCGTCTGATGTAATGTACACATTGTGATCCGTAGCATTTTCAATTACTTCTTCGATATAAGAACACTTTTTACAAGTCGGATCATTGATCCACTCTGGGGGAGAGGGAGCGATAATAGGTCGACAATCAAACTCGTCCCACTTTTGATTTTCCGGACATTCTGGCTCCGCGACCTTATTATTTCTGACTTGAAGTCCATCAGATGGGTCGAAATTAAACACGATTTGAAATCTCGTTGTAGGCGTAATTTCTGAACCACCTGGACCTGGTCGACCGCTTTGACCAGGAAGACCTGGTGAATCATCTAGTACAGGCGGAAAAGGTTCACAATGCTCACATTGTTCCGTAGATTTATCTACACAAACGGTACAACAAATGTTGTTGTGCATGCGCCACCCCTCGGGTTTAAAATCTTCACCAAATCGATCACATGAATAAGAAACGTCACAAGCCGTGTGACAATTATACAATGCTTTGTTTTTACAAATGCGCAGGTCATTGAGATTTGCCGGAGGGACAAACATGACCTCACATCCTTTATCTACAAGGTCTCGTAGAGGTGAAACGGGAACTCTGCTGGTTACATTTCGTGTTATATCCCCCGATTCCCCGGTACAGCTGATACTTGCATGCCAGGGTATAATCTTCTTATAATTTACGGAATTACATACCGCACATCTCACATTGGTGTAATGTAGTCCAGTAGCGCTGTCCATGACGGGGATCACACTGTATAAACTGTCCCAGGTTCTTCGACACGCCTGCTCGTTTGAGCTGCATGATGACGTCATCATAGTACCACTTTGAAGTGTCGTCTTCTCACCAATGAGCTTATGAACACAAGTAGCAGAGTCTACGTCGCTGACTTTAGATATCCAATTATTTCCCATTTGCCACTGTTTCGAACAGCTTCCTTTAAAGTCACTGCAGCAGTCACCGAAGAATTTACACATATGGTCACAGGAGCACTGCTGGTAATCCATTAAATTTGCAACTCTCCCGCAACGATTATAACAACTTCCACATAGATGTGACATATCCAAAATAGTTGTGTTGTTCTCACATGGCAGTTGGTATGATATTCCAGATAATATTAACAGTATGAATCCTACGAGGGTCAAACTTGTCGAGAACATGGTGATTCTTTAGCAAGTCTGATTGTGAAAAAATGAAGGTCGTGTTGTAAACAGGAGTATGCGGGTTTAACCGTGACTTCCCCGTGTCTTTATGTCCGCTCACAGCAGCCGTGTACTATAACATATCTGTAACGGAACTGCGACGCTATGCACGGATACAGCGGATCAGAGAGCTTTTCGCTGACATGTATACACATGATTGTGCAGGCTGACTTCCCTAATTAAAGAACAAAGGACACGTTCTCTGTTGGCTGACTGTGGGCTGACTGGTGACACGCATGACCGATTTGATGGTGGGTCCGTGGAAGACCAATTCACTGTCCCTCTAATTAACCTACATCGTAACTGCACCACAGAGCAAACACGTTTTGGGTCGCTTTGAAACAAGGTTATGTCACAAATTGGGGAATTTATTTGTGAAAGATAAAGTTTCGCTCACAGATCCATAAAGTATATAGCATATACCAAAAAGGATCGTCGTGAGGAGAAAATACAAGGGCATATATTATGAACTTATATTAACATTTTATGAGCCAAGAGCCACGTACATCGCCGCTATGCCCTATAATACTTACAGTTAGCACGTAATAAAATAAATCGTTTGAAGTTACATTTGCATCACTTGTTTTTAGTGAAAATTACCCGTTACATATATATATATATATAAAGTAATTAATAATTATTAGTTAACAATTTAAGATTAAATATTGACATTTCCGACAGAATAATAAAAATCTATAGGTTTTTATAAGTTTTAATTATTTCATTAAACGTTATGAAATAATTAAAATTTTAGATAATTGAACAACTTAGAGAACACTGTATAAGTTCTACGATGGTCAGATAATTTGTGCGGTCTAATTTTGAAAAAATACTATCTTCCCTTGCAAGGGCAATAGTTATGTTCTTTCAGGGCCACAAAATGTATGTAAATATAATATGAACGTATTTATTTTACATGGATTATACAAATAATTATAATAACTAATTGAGGCACTCTCCATGGCTCAGGTGGTAAAGTTAGGTAGTGTCAAGAGGTGGAGGAAACCGGAAAACACCGGTGAAAACCGCGGGTCGGCAGCGGAGAGAGCGGAGCGTCTTACCTCTCGACTGTCAAGGTCCCCGTATGTACAATGTACAAGCCTTGAAAAATTTAATTATAATTGAAATAATATCCAGTAATGTCCATTTTGTAAATTGTATGCATTGTGTTTGATGTGATCCAGTACAAAATGTATTAAATGTGTTTTGTATACCTTTGCAACATAAAGTATTAAAAATATTGACTGAATTCTACATGGGTTTCATACATAGATAAAATGATTAAAACTTATAAATACCTATAGATTTTTATGATTCTGTCGGAATGTCAATATTTAATCTTAAAATGTAATCTAATATTGATTAATAGCTTTAAATATATATATATATATATATATATATATATATATATATATATATATATATCGTCCGGGGTAATTTTGGATGTTTGTAACGGGTTATTTTCACTAAATACAAGTGATGTGCATGTAACTTCAAACGATTTTTTATATTACTTGCTAACTGTAAGTATTATATTGGGCAAAGTGGTGATGTACGTGGCTCTTGGCTCATAAAATGTTAAGATAAGTTCATAATATATGCCCCTGTATTTTCTCCTCACGACGTTCCTTTTTGGTATATCCTATATACTATATGGATCTGTGAGCGAAACTTTATCTTTCACAAATAAATTCCGCACTTTGTGACATAACCTTGTTTCATAGCGACCAAAAACGTGTTTGCTCTGTGGTGCAGTTACGAAGTAGGTTAATTTAGAGGGATAGTGAATTGGTCTTCCACGGAGCCACCACCAAATCGGTCATGCGTGTCACCAGTCAGACCACAGTCAGCCAACAGAGAACGTGTCCTTTGTTCTTTAATTAGGGAAGTCAGCCTGCACAATCATGTGTATACATGTCTGCGACAAGCTCTCTGATCCGCTGTATCCGTGCATAGCGTCACAGTTCCGTTACAGATATGTTATAGTACACGGCTGCTGTGAGCGGACATAAAGACACGGGAAAGTCACGGTTAAACCCGCATTCTCCTGTTTACAACACGACCTTCATGTTTTCACAATCAGACTTGCTAAAGAATCACCATGTTCTCGACAAGTTTGACACTCGTAGGATTCATACTGTTAATATTATCTGGAGTATCATACCAACTGCCATGTGAGAACAACACAACTATTTTGGATATGTCACATCTATGTGGAAGTTGTTATAATCGTTGCGGGAGAGATGTAAATATCAACGCTAACAAGCAGTGCTCCTGTGACCATATGTGTAAGTTCTTCGGTGACTGCTGCAGTGACTTTAAAGGGAGCTGTTGGAAACAGTGGCAAATTGGAAATAATTGGATATCTGAAGTCATCGACGTAGGCTCTGCTACTTGTGTTCATAAGCTCATTGGTGAGAAGACGACACTTCAGAGTGGTACTATGATGACGTCATCATGTAGCTCAAACGAGCAGGCGTGTCGAAGAACATAGGACAGTTTATACAGTGTGATCCCAATAATTAAGCTGTTTGACGTTTGGGGTAAATGTTGGTAACAAAACTAGATTTATCTTGTTACTTGCTTTACCTAGTATCAGATACGTAGATAAAGGGGATTTTATAAGCAATATTAGGACTTAAATTACGCTAGGACTCAAAACACACTATTACACGTTCATGCACACATATAAATGAACCCGAATCGGTCATATAACGCTGTAACAAAAAACATGGTAAGAAAAAACGAATTTCATAAAATTTATTTTATAAAACACCAGTGATACAACTTTTGTGCTGCGTTGCATTTTCAAGTTGGAGGAAATTCCGGTACACGTGATTACTTCAGCAAAATCACGTGACTCCACAGCCGACATAAATGTAAAATGCAATACACCTCCAAGTCTATATATATATATATATATATATATATATATATATATATTATTAACACACCTTAGTCACTATACCGGATTGGGTGTGTATATTTCTATCCTGAAATCACGATGATAAATTCCCTGGTAACGCCTACATCAGTAGGTAAAATTATATGAACAATAGTAATAAAGGTAACATGCACGTGGGTATTCTACGCATAAACAACTGACACTATCATACGACGACGTATGTATGGCAAATCGGTGCGACATTAAATTCAGTGAATATTATACACATCAAGTAGCAGTAAATACAGTAGTTATATATGTGTGTAAAGAAGCATGCGATAATAAGCAAAAAATCAACGTCAACAACAAAAGAAAAACGGAATGAAGCACAAAGTACATACATATGGCGCCCTCTGGCGGCGGAGAGGGTAACTAAAATCAAAAGGCGCACATACATGGTATGCCCTCTATCGGCGCTGAGGGTAACTAAATACATTATCGCCATGTGAAACCAGTAAGAACACTTAAAACTTTCAAACTATTAATTTATTAAAAGTTAACAAGCAGTTATTCTGAGGACTCAGCGCTTTTTGAAGTACAATGGGGAGAGGGGTTTGCAAAGAAAGCTTAAAAAAAAGAGATCATAGAATAAAATGCATTTCATTGTATCATTAACATTATCCATAACGTTTCACTCCACTACCCGTTTATCATAGAAAGCTTTGATATATATATATATATATATATATATATATTATATAAATATATATATTATATATATATATATAAATATATATATATATTGTCATGTATGTTCAAATCGTATTTACAACATAGTTTCCCCAACGGTTGGTAAAGCGCTGAGGCTTTCGACACTCACATGCATACAATTACCCGAACTAAGTGAACAGAGCTCTTTACCTTGCCAACGGAAAGACTGGAGTACCAAGTGTCTGGGGGTCAGAGATCACCGTCCATCATTCACAAATACTGATGAATATATTTGTAAGTAATTTTTAACTATTCTATAGGAATGTTAGACAGCTTGGGGGGGGGGGGGCAAGTTTACATATATGTATTAACGATATTCCTGATAAACTGAGAACGTTAACTTCTCCTTCAAGCATGCGCACTGCGCGTAACTGTCGTCTGCTGGGTTGGGCCAAGTGAACAAGCAATGCAATTTAGTTGGACGAAACGAGATACTTCCGTAATACTCCAAGGGTAACATAAGACCAAATGCTAATATCAAAGACCCGAACACTTAGTGTCAGATGACACCAACAGATGTCGCTGGTGAGTTCAAAATAGTCTGTAATAGAGAAAGAACCGTTTGAGAGCGAATGTCACATACACAAGAAGTTCATGAAAGAGATGATGAGATGAGCGGACTCGAAAAGGCTGGCCCGCAAGTACGAGCCGATCTCTGTATGACGATGGTATGGACATAATACCATAACTACAATGAAATTACAATGATAACAGCCTAGTAATAGTGAATATAACCTTCGAGGGAAACTGCATTAGTTTAAAGCCTTGCTGGTCAGATCTTGTGGATCTTGTCTGATCGACCCCCTCTCTAATAAGACCATCTGTGAATTAAGACCACCTTTGGCCCTTCTTATACACAAGTTTTAAAATATATATTTTACTGTATATGGAAACAAAAAAAAAATCAAAGAAAATAGGGGCTGACATATTGGCGGCCCACTTGTGTATGAATGCATCTTGATATACACGAACAACTCTTAAATAACGATTAACCGACGCATTATGGCGATGATGAACAATCGTGTATGGCTATCCCTGAGCTAAAACGTTGTTATAACCTCCAAATGATATCATATGCATAAATGTAGGGGTCGCGTGTAGAATATAATAAATTTTATCCAGGTGGGCAGAACTTCATGAAAAGATTTGTGAAGTTCTTTTTTGTCAATGTCGTTGGTGAAATGATTTATGACGTAGTGCAGCAATGTATGAAATACAGCATTAAACAAATATGAGGATGATCGTGACGTCACCATTATGACGTAATTTTGACGTCACGTTAGAAATAAAACTGACCGCAGCTCAAGAGAAATAAGATACAGAAATATTTCTTATATGGTTATGGTGCAGAATGTTGTTATGAGCACAAATATATTGATGAATGTCATGTCAAATCAAGTATTAACCGGATGAATTTGAGTCGGTCTCTACCCCCAGACGTCTGGAGAACACATAAATGGGACACCACTATGACGTCATACACAGGGAATGACGCACTGAATTCATAAGCTCCATTAAGGTGACGCTACCAGATATCTATACAAAAAATATATCAGCTTTATCTGTTAACTCGGTCCCCCTACACGACCACTCTGCAGACATTTGTGTCCTAAGTATAGTTCATAGAGAGATTCAACAATTGGTAATAGTATTCGGGATCACTCAACTAAAGGTTGATCTAACGGAATGAAATCTTGACATGGTCCGGGCAGAAGCCCCTTAAAATTTTGCTCTTGATCTACACAAATACACAATTCCCAACATGCTCCTAATGATGTTCACCAAAGAGAACAGCAGCAATGGATGTTATGAAGAAAACAATCAGAACATATTTCCGAGAAATCAAACAAACACCATACTGCGGTCGAATAAACTTCAGTCTCTTTATTATTGGAAAACTGTTTTCATATTTCTGGCACAATTGGGTGAATATTGTAACAGTTAGACATACATCATACATGAATTACTTATACAACATCATAACATAATACAACAACATACAACATAACAATTAAATAATAATGGCAGCGTAAGATTGAGATGCAACGGAAATCTAATTGAATGAAATCAAGACCGGGTCCGGGCGAGGTTATTCGGGTTGAACCCTTACAAACTCACACACGCATGCGGATTTCCATTTGTATTTAATGCAGCGCGTTAGGGGTAGCGCCTTGTTACCTAGATGTTAGTGTATTATTTGACTTGTAATAAAATATTCCTTTTAAGACTTGTTTTTTTTTATTTATTTTCATGGATCAGTCCCTACAGCTTCACATATTTTATGAATATTCGTATTTGATGTGGCATTAGTCGAGCTCCTAGACCTTAGTACTGACCATTTCCTCGATTTCTCTTTGACAGCGTAACGTATCCGAACTGTACACATCGATCCAAGCACCAGGAAGAAACCCTGAGAAGCATTCAATATAACAGCAAGAAAGTCCAGCACAATGTGCCTCCCAACTTCTGCTATAATAAACATAACCCACGATACTCCCATCAGTACGAACAGGTTTAAATAAAGAGGAATATTAAAGCTAGTTTTGTCTGATTTTCTGTTGATACTTGATCTTGATCTGCACAAATACACAATTGCCAACATGAACATAAAGATGTTCACTAACAGAGCGGCAGCAATAGGTGTTATGAAGAAAACAATCAGAGAATATTTCTGTGAAATCCAACAAACGTTAACACCATACTGTGGTCGAAAGGTCTCTGCATTAGTTGTGTGGTTCACAATGATAGCTATTGCTACAATTATAGTTGGAGTTCCCCATGAAAATAATGAACAGTGCTCTGTCGGCCACTAACCTTAGATAAATTAGCACTCAGCCAAAGCATGTGTAAAATACCGACAGCGACCGACGACATCCAGGCGAACATAGCAAGGAAGGACCAGTGCATGAACACGCCGATTATGTAGCAAAACGTGTGACCTTTTGCAATGTATGGGAAAATCAGCAAACATATTAAAACAAGACACATTGAAATGGCTAAACTGGTTTGCACACGGCCCGCTGACTGCCAGAACTCCTTCAACAGGAAGTGAAATATGATGCGCACGCATAGGGAAATGATTGACAAAGACATCAAACAAATAGTTAAAATTCCCAGTGCCCCCTTGGCGTTTACATTCGGCTCAATATATTCCGTCACTTCTCGACACACCATTGCAGAACCATTTTGTATGTAAAATCGAGGCTTCCTAAATACCCGCTCTGACTTGTTCAGAATAAGAAAACTCTCATTAAACAGGATGAATTCAGACGGTTGGTATGCTAAGTATGTACAATTTACCATAAAATTGAATGTCACATTCAGAATTTGTTCCTTAGGCAAACCAAGTTCAGGGAGATGATCTCGAAGTATGCGGGTAACGTTATATCTCATGGCAGCTATGAAATCCTCCTCTGAATTCTTACTAATATGCATTGTGACTGTGATTCCTAAAGAAGCATTCCTGATGCCGTCTGATGTAATGTACACATTGTGATCCGTAGCATTTTCAATTACTTCTTCGATATAAGAACACTTTTTACAAGTCGGATCATTGATCAACTCTGGGGGAGAGGGAGTGATAATAGGTCGACAATCAAACTCGTCCCACTTTTGATTTTCCGGACATTCTGGCTCCGCGACCTTATTATTTCTGACTTGAAGTCCATCAGATGGGTCGAAATTAAACACGATTTGAAATCTCGTTGTAGGCGTAATTTCTGAACCACCTGGACCTGGTCGACCGCTTTGACCAGGAAGACCTGGTGAATCATCTAGTACAGGCGGAAAAGGTTCACAATGCTCACATTGTTCCGTAGATTTATCTACACAAACGGTACAACAAATGTTGTTGTGCATGCGCCACCCCTCGGGTTTATAATCTTCACCAAATCGATCACATGAATAAGAAACGTCACAAGCCGTGTGACAATTATACAATGCTTTGTTTTTACAAATGCGCAGGTCATTGAGATTTGCCGGAGGGACAAACATGACCTCACATCCTTTATCTACAAGGTCTCGTAGAGGTGAAACGGGAACTCTGCTGGTTACATTTCGTGTTATATCCCCCGATTCCCCGGTACAGCTGATACTTGCATGCCAGGGTATAATCTTCTTATAATTTACGGAATTACATACCGCACATCTCACATTGGTGTAATGTAGTCCAGTAGCGCTGTCCATGACGGGGATCACACTGTATAAACTGTCCCAGGTTCTTCGACACGCCTGCTCGTTTGAGCTGCATGATGACGTCATCATAGTACCACTTTGAAGTGTCGTCTTCTCACCAATGAGCTTATGAACACAAGTAGCAGAGTCTACGTCGCTGACTTTAGATATCCAATTATTTCCCATTTGCCACTGTTTCGAACAGCTTCCTTTAAAGTCACTGCAGCAGTCACCGAAGAATTTACACATATGGTCACAGGAGCACTGCTGGTAATCCATTAAATTTGCAACTCTCCCGCAACGATTATAACAACTTCCACATAGATGTGACATATCCAAAATAGTTGTGTTGTTCTCACATGGCAGTTGGTATGATATTCCAGATAATATTAACAGTATGAATCCTACGAGGGTCAAACTTGTCGAGAACATGGTGATTCTTTAGCAAGTCTGATTGTGAAAAAATGAAGGTCGTGTTGTAAACAGGAGTATGCGGGTTTAACCGTGACTTCCCCGTGTCTTTATGTCCGCTCACAGCAGCCGTGTACTATAACATATCTGTAACGGAACTGCGACCCTATGCACGGATACAGCGGATCAGAGAGCTTGTCGCAGACATGTATACACATGATTGTGCAGGCTGACTTCCCTAATTAAAGAACAAAGGACACGTTCTCTGTTGGCTGACTGTGGGCTGACTGGTGACACGCATGACCGATTTGATGGTGGGTCCGTGGAAGACCAATTCACTGTCCCTCTAATTAACCTACTTCGTAACTGCACCACAGAGCAAACACGTTTTGGGTCGCTTTGAAACAAGGTTATGTCACAAATTGGGGAATTTATTTGTGAAAGATAAAGTTTCGCTCACAGATCCATAAAGTATATAGCATATACCAAAAAGGATCGTCGTGAGGAAAAAATACAAGGGCATATATTATGAACTTATATTAACATTTTATGAGCCAAGAGCCACGTACATCGCCGCTATGCCCTATAATACTTACAGTTAGCACGTAATAAAATAAATCGTTTGAAGTTACATTTGCATCACTTGTTTTTAGTGAAAATTACCCGTTACATATATATATATATATATAAAGTAATTAATAATTATTAGTTAACAATTTAAGATTAAATATTGACATTTCCGACAGAATAGTAAAAATCTATAGGTTTTTATAAGTTTTAATCATTTCATTAAACGTTATGAAATAATTAAAATTTTAGATAATTGAACAACTTAGAGAACACTGTATAAGTTCTACGATGGTCAGATAATTTGTGCGGTCTAATTTTGAAAAAATACTATCTTCCCTTGCAAGGGCAATAGTTATGTTCTTTCAGGGCCACAAAATTTATGTAAATATAATATGAACGTATTTATTTTACATGGATTATACAAATAATTATAATAACTAATTGAGGCACTCTCCATGGCTCAGGTGGTAAAGTTAGGTAGTGTCAAGAGGTGGAGGAAACCGGAAAACACCGGTGAAAACCGCGAGTCGGCAGCGGAGAGAGCGGAGCGTCTTACCTCTCGACTGTCAAGGTCCCCGTATGTACAATGTACAAGCCTTGAAAAATTTAATTATAATTGAAATAATATCCAGTAATGTCCATTTTGTAAATTGTATGCATTGTGTTTGATGTGATCCAGTACAAAATGTATTAAATGTGTTTTGTATACCTTTGCAACATAAAGTATTAAAAATATTGACTGAATTCTACATGGGTTTCATACATAGATAAAATGATTAAAACTTATAAATACCTATAGATTTTTATGATTCTGTCGGAATGTCAATATTTAATCTTAAATTGTAATCTAATATTGATTAATAGCTTTAAATATATATATATATATATATATATATATATATATATATATATATATATATATATATCGTCCGGGGTAATTTTGGATGTTTGTAACGGGTTATTTTCACTAAATACAAGTGATGTGCATGTAACTTCAAACGATTTTTTATATTACTTGCTAACTGTAAGTATTATATTGGGCAAAGTGGTGATGTACGTGGCTCTTGGCTCATAAAATGTTAAGATAAGTTCATAATATATGCCCCTGTATTTTCTCCTCACGACGTTCCTTTTTGGTATATCCTATATACTATATGGATCTGTGAGCGAAACTTTATCTTTCACAAATAAATTCCGCACTTTGTGACATAACCTTGTTTCATAGCGACCAAAAACGTGTTTGCTCTGTGGTGCAGTTACGAAGTAGGTTAATTTAGAGGGATAGTGAATTGGTCTTCCACGGAGCCACCACCAAATCGGTCATGCGTGTCACCAGTCAGACCACAGTCAGCCAACAGAGAACGTGTCCTTTGTTCTTTAATTAGGGAAGTCAGCCTGCACAATCATGTGTATACATGTCTGCGACAAGCTCTCTGATCCGCTGTATCCGTGCATAGCGTCACAGTTCCGTTACAGATATGTTATAGTACACGGCTGCTGTGAGCGGACATAAAGACACGGGAAAGTCACGGTTAAACCCGCATTCTCCTGTTTACAACACGACCTTCATGTTTTCACAATCAGACTTGCTAAAGAATCACCATGTTCTCGACAAGTTTGACCCTCGTAGGATTCATACTGTTAATATTATCTGGAGTATCATACCAACTGCCATGTGAGAACAACACAACTATTTTGGATATGTCACATCTATGTGGAAGTTGTTATAATCGTTGCGGGAGAGATGTAAATATCAACGCTAACAAGCAGTGCTCCTCTGACCATATGTGTAAGTTCTTCGGTGACTGCTGCAGTGACTTTAAAGGGAGCTGTTGGAAACAGTGGCAAATTGGAAATAATTGGATATCTGAAGTCATCGACGTAGGCTCTGCTACTTGTGTTCATAAGCTCATTGGTGAGAAGACGACACTTCAGAGTGGTACTATGATGACGTCATCATGTAGCTCAAACGAGCAGGCGTGTCGAAGAACATAGGACAGTTTATACAGTGTGATCCCAATAATTAAGCTGTTTGACGTTTGGGGTAAATGTTGGTAACAAAACTAGATTTATCTTGTTACTTGCTTTACCTAGTATCAGATACGTAGATAAAGGGGATTTTATAAGCCATATCAGGACTCAAATTACGCTAGGACTCAAAACACACTATTACACGTTCATGCACACATATAAATGAACCCGAATCGGTCATATAACGCTGAAACAAAAAACATGGTAAGAAAAAACGAATTTCATAAAATTTATTTTATAAAACACCAGTGATACAACTTTTGTGCTGCGTTGCATTTTCAAGTTGGAGGAAATTCCGGTACACGTAATTACTTCAGCAAAATCACGTGACTCCACAGCCGACATAAATGTAAAATGCAATACACCTCCAAGTCTATATATATATATATATATATATATATATATATATATATATATATATTATTATTAACACACCTTAGTCAATATACCGGATTGGGTGTGTATATTTCTATCCTGAAATCACGATGATAAATTCCCTGGTAACGCCTACATCAGTAGGTAAAATTATATGAACAATAGTAATAAAGGTAACATGCACGTGGGTATTCTACGCATAAACAACTGACACTATCATACGACGACGTATGTATGGCAAATCGGTGCGACATTAAATTCAGTGAATATTATACACATCAAGTAGCAGTAAATACAGTAGTTATATATGTGTGTAAAGAAGCATGCGATAATAAGCAAAAAATCAACGTCAACAACAAAAGAAAAACGGAATGAAGCACAAAGTACATACATATGGCGCCCTCTGGCGCCGGAGAGGGTAACTAAAATCAAAAGGCGCACATACATGGTATGCCCTCTATCGGCGCTGAGGGTAACTAAATACATTATCGCCATGTGAAACCAGTAAGAACACTTAAAACTTTCAAACTATTAATTTATTAAAAGTTAACAAGCAGTTATTCTGAGGACTCAGCGCTTTTTGAAGTACAATGGGGAGAGGGGTTTGCAAAGAAAGCTTAAAAAAAAGAGATCATAGAATAAAATGCATTTCATTGTATCATTAACATTATCCATAACGTTTCACTCCACTACCCGTTTATCATAGAAAGCTTTGATATATATATATATATATATATATATATATTATATAAATATATATATTATATATATATATATAAATATATATATATATTGTCATGTATGTTCAAATCGTATTTACAACATAGTTTCCCCAACGGTTGGTAAAGCGCTGAGGCTTTCGACACTCACATGCATACAATTACCCGAACTAAGTGAACAGAGCTCTTTACCTTGCCAACGGAAAGACTGGAGTACCAAGTGTCTGGGGGTCAGAGATCACCGTCCATCATTCACAAATACTGATGAATATATTTGTAAGTAATTTTTAACTATTCTATAGGAATGTTAGACAGCTTGGGGGGGGGCAAGTTTACATATATGTATTAACGATACTCCTGATAAACTGAGAACGTTAACTTCTCCTTCAAGCATGCGCACTGCGCGTAACTGTCATCTGCTGGGTTGGGCCAAGTGAACAAGCAATGCAATTTAGTTGGACGAAACGAGATACTTCCGTAATACTCCAAGGGTAACATAAGACCAAATGCTAATATCAAAGACCCGAACACTTAGTGTCAGATGACACCAACAGATGTCGCTGGTGAGTTCAAAATAGTCTGTAATAGAGAAAGAACCGTTTGAGAGCGAATGTCACATACACAAGAAGTTCATGAAAGAGATGATGAGATGAGCGGACTCGAAAAGGCTGGCCCGCAAGTACGAGCCGATCTCTGTATGACGATGGAATGGACATAATACCATAACTACAATGAAATTACAATGATAACAGCCTAGTAATAGTGAATATAACCTTCGAGGGAAACTGCATTAGTTTAAAGCCTTGCTGGTCAGATCTTGTGGATCTTGTCTGATCGACCCCCTCTCTAATAAGACCATCTGTGAATTAAGACCACCTTTGGCCCTTCTTATACACAAGTTTTAAAATATATATTTTACTGTATATGGAAACAAAAAAAAAATCAAAGAAAATAGGGGCTGACATACTGGCGGCCCACTTGTGTATGAATGCATCTTGATATACACGAACAACTCTTAAATAACGATTAACCGACGCATTATGGCGATGATGAACAATCGTGTATGGCTATCCCTGAGCTAAAACGTTGTTATAACCTCCAAATGATATCATATGCATAAATGTAGGGGTCGCATGTAGAATATAATAAATTTTATCCAGGTGGGCAGAACTTCATGAAAAGATTTGTGAAGTTCTTTTTTGTCAATGTCGTTGGTGAAATGATTTATGACGTAGTGCAGCAATGTATGAAATACAGCATTAAACAAATATGAGGATGATCGTGACGTCACCATTATGACGTAATTTTGACGTCACGTTAGAAATAAAACTGACCGCAGCTCAAGAGAAATAAGATACAGAAATATTTCTTATATGGTTATGGTGCAGAATGTTGTTATGAGCACAAATATATTGATGAATGTCATGTCAAATCAAGTATTAACCGGATGAATTTGAGTCGGTCTCTACCCCCAGACGTCTGGAGAACACATAAATGGGACACCACTATGACGTCATACACAGGGAATGACGCACTGAATTCATAAGCTCCATTAAGGTGACGCTACCAGATATCTATACAAAAAATATATCAGCTTTATCTGTTAACTCGGTCCCCCTACACGACCACTCTGCAGACATTTGTGTCCTAAGTATAGTTCATAGAGAGATTCAACAATTGGTAATAGTATTCGGGATCACTCAACTAAAGGTTGATCTAACGGAATGAAATCTTGACATGGTCCGGGCAGAAGCCCCTTAAAATTTTGCTCTTGATCTACACAAATACACAATTCCCAACATGCTCCTAATGATGTTCACCAAAGAGAACAGCAGCAATGGATGTTATGAAGAAAACAATCAGAACATATTTCCGAGAAATCAAACAAACACCATACTGCGGTCGAATAAACTTCAGTCTCTTTATTATTGGAAAACTGTTTTCATATTTCTGGCACAATTGGGTGAATATTGTAACAGTTAGACATACATCATACATGAATTACTTATACAACATCATAACATAATACAACAACATACAACATAACAATTAAATAATAATGGCAGCGTAAGATTGAGATGCAACGGAAATCTAATTGAATGAAATCAAGACCGGGTCCGGGCGAGGTTATTCGGGTTGAACCCTTACAAACTCACACACGCATGCGGATTTCCATTTGTATTTAATGCAGCGCGTTAGGGGTAGCGCCTTGTTACCTAGATGTTAGTGTATTATTTGACTTGTAATAAAATATTCCTTTTAAGACTTGTTTTTTTTTATTTATTTTCATGGATCAGTCCCTACAGCTTCACATATTTTATGAATATTCGTATTTGATGTGGCATTAGTCGAGCTCCTAGACCTTAGTACTGACCATTTCCTCGATTTCTCTTTGATAGCGTAACGTATCCGAACTGTACACATCGATCCAAGCACCAGGAAGAAACCCTGAGAAGCATTCAATATAACAGCAAGAAAGTCCAGCACAATGTGCCTCCCAACTTCTGCTATAATAAACATAACCCACGATACTCCCATCAGTACGAACAGGTTTAAATAAAGAGGAATATTAAAGCTAGTTTTGTCTGATTTTCTGTTGATACTTGATCTTGATCTGCACAAATACACAATTGCCAACATGAACATAAAGATGTTCACTAACAGAGCGGCAGCAATAGGTGTTATGAAGAAAACAATCAGAGAATATTTCTGTGAAATCCAACAAACGTTAACACCATACTGTGGTCGAAAGGTCTCTGCATTAGTTGTGTGGTTCACAATGATAGCTATTGCTACAATTATAGTTGGAGTTCCCCATGAAAATAATGAACAGTGCTCTGTCGGCCACTAACCTTAGATAAATTAGCACTCAGCCAAAGCATGTGTAAAATACCGACAGCGACCGACGACATCCAGGCGAACATAGCAAGGAAGGACCAGTGCATGAACACGCCGATTATGTAGCAAAACGTGTGACCTTTTGCAATGTATGGGAAAATCAGCAAACATATTAAAACAAGACACATTGAAATGGCTAAACTGGTTTGCACACGGCCCGCTGACTGCCAGAACTCCTTCAACAGGAAGTGAAATATGATGCGCACGCATAGGGAAATGATTGACAAAGACATCAAACAAATAGTTAAAATTCCCAGTGCCCCCTTGGCGTTTACATTCGGCTCAATATATTCCGTCACTTCTCGACACACCATTGCAGAACCATTTTGTATGTAAAATCGAGGCTTCCTAAATACCCGCTCTGACTTGTTCAGAATAAGAAAACTCTCATTAAACAGGATGAATTCAGACGGTTGGTATGCTAAGTATGTACAATTTACCATAAAATTGAATGTCACATTCAGAATTTGTTCCTTAGGCAAACCAAGTTCAGGGAGATGATCTCGAAGTATGCGGGTAACGTTATATCTCATGGCAGCTATGAAATCCTCCTCTGAATTCTTACTAATATGCATTGTGACTGTGATTCCTAAAGAAGCATTCCTGATGCCGTCTGATGTAATGTACACATTGTGATCCGTAGCATTTTCAATTACTTCTTCGATATAAGAACACTTTTTACAAGTCGGATCATTGATCAACTCTGGGGGAGAGGGAGTGATAATAGGTCGACAATCAAACTCGTCCCACTTTTGATTTTCCGGACATTCTGGCTCCGCGACCTTATTATTTCTGACTTGAAGTCCATCAGATGGGTCGAAATTAAACACGATTTGAAATCTCGTTGTAGGCGTAATTTCTGAACCACCTGGACCTGGTCGACCGCTTTGACCAGGAAGACCTGGTGAATCATCTAGTACAGGCGGAAAAGGTTCACAATGCTCACATTGTTCCGTAGATTTATCTACACAAACGGTACAACAAATGTTGTTGTGCATGCGCCACCCCTCGGGTTTATAATCTTCACCAAATCGATCACATGAATAAGAAACGTCACAAGCCGTGTGACAATTATACAATGCTTTGTTTTTACAAATGCGCAGGTCATTGAGATTTGCCGGAGGGACAAACATGACCTCACATCCTTTATCTACAAGGTCTCGTAGAGGTGAAACGGGAACTCTGCTGGTTACATTTCGTGTTATATCCCCCGATTCCCCGGTACAGCTGATACTTGCATGCCAGGGTATAATCTTCTTATAATTTACGGAATTACATACCGCACATCTCACATTGGTGTAATGTAGTCCAGTAGCGCTGTCCATGACGGGGATCACACTGTATAAACTGTCCCAGGTTCTTCGACACGCCTGCTCGTTTGAGCTGCATGATGACGTCATCATAGTACCACTTTGAAGTGTCGTCTTCTCACCAATGAGCTTATGAACACAAGTAGCAGAGTCTACGTCGCTGACTTTAGATATCCAATTATTTCCCATTTGCCACTGTTTCGAACAGCTTCCTTTAAAGTCACTGCAGCAGTCACCGAAGAATTTACACATATGGTCACAGGAGCACTGCTGGTAATCCATTAAATTTGCAACTCTCCCGCAACGATTATAACAACTTCCACATAGATGTGACATATCCAAAATAGTTGTGTTGTTCTCACATGGCAGTTGGTATGATATTCCAGATAATATTAACAGTATGAATCCTACGAGGGTCAAACTTGTCGAGAACATGGTGATTCTTTAGCAAGTCTGATTGTGAAAAAATGAAGGTCGTGTTGTAAACAGGAGTATGCGGGTTTAACCGTGACTTCCCCGTGTCTTTATGTCCGCTCACAGCAGCCGTGTACTATAACATATCTGTAACGGAACTGCGACGCTATGCACGGATACAGCGGATCAGAGAGCTTTTCGCTGACATGTATACACATGATTGTGCAGGCTGACTTCCCTAATTAAAGAACAAAGGACACGTTCTCTGTTGGCTGACTGTGGGCTGACTGGTGACACGCATGACCGATTTGATGGTGGGTCCGTGGAAGACCAATTCACTGTCCCTCTAATTAACCTACTTCGTAACTGCACCACAGAGCAAACACGTTTTGGGTCGCTTTGAAACAAGGTTATGTCACAAATTGGGGAATTTATTTGTGAAAGATAAAGTTTCGCTTACAGATCCATAAAGTATATAGCATATACCAAAAAGGATCGTCGTGAGGAGAAAATACAAGGGCATATATTATGAACTTATATTAACATTTTATGAGCCAAGAGCCACGTACATCGCCGCTATGCCCTATAATACTTACAGTTAGCACGTAATAAAATAAATCGTTTGAAGTTACATTTGCATCACTTGTTTTTAGTGAAAATTACCCGTTACATATATATATATATATATAAAGTAATTAGTAATTATTAGTTAACAATTTAAGATTAAATATTGACATTTCCGACAGAATAATAAAAATCTATAGGTTTTTATAAGTTTTAATTATTTCATTAAACGTTATGAAATAATTAAAATTTTAGATAATTGAACAACTTAGAGAACACTGTATAAGTTCTACGATGGTCAGATAATTTGTGCGGTCTAATTTTGAAAAAATACTATCTTCCCTTGCAAGGGCAATAGTTATGTTCTTTCAGGGCCACAAAATTTATGTAAATATAATATGAACGTATTTATTTTACATGGATTATACAAATAATTATAATAACTAATTGAGGCACTCTCCATGGCTCAGGTGGTAAAGTTAGGTAGTGTCAAGAGGTGGAGGAAACCGGAAAACACCGGTGAAAACCGCGGGTCGGCAGCGGAGAGAGCGGAGCGTCTTACCTCTCGACTGTCAAGGTCCCCGTATGTACAATGTACAAGCCTTGAAAAATTTAATTATAATTGAAATAATATCCAGTAATGTCCATTTTGTAAATTGTATGCATTGTGTTTGATGTGATCCAGTACAAAATGTATTAAATGTGTTTTGTATACCTTTGCAACATAAAGTATTAAAAATATTGACTGAATTCTACATGGGTTTCATACATAGATAAAATGATTAAAACTTATAAATACCTATAGATTTTTATGATTCTGTCGGAATGTCAATATTTAATCTTAAATTGTAATCTAATATTGACTAATAGCTTTAAATATATATATATATATATATATATATATATATATATATATATATATATATATCGTCCGGGGTAATTTTGGATGTTTGTAACGGGTTATTTTCACTAAATACAAGTGATGTGCATGTAACTTCAAACGATTTTTTATATTACTTGCTAACTGTAAGTATTATATTGGGCAAAGTGGTGATGTACGTGGCTCTTGGCTCATAAAATGTTAAGATAAGTTCATAATATATGCCCCTGTATTTTCTCCTCACGACGTTCCTTTTTGGTATATCCTATATACTATATGGATCTGTGAGCGAAACTTTATCTTTCACAAATAAATTCCGCACTTTGTGACATAACCTTGTTTCATAGCGACCAAAAACGTGTTTGCTCTGTGGTGCAGTTACGAAGTAGGTTAATTTAGAGGGATAGTGAATTGGTCTTCCACGGAGCCACCACCAAATCGGTCATGCGTGTCACCAGTCAGACCACAGTCAGCCAACAGAGAACGTGTCCTTTGTTCTTTAATTAGGGAAGTCAGCCTGCACAATCATGTGTATACATGTCTGCGACAAGCTCTCTGATCCGCTGTATCCGTGCATAGCGTCACAGTTCCGTTACAGATATGTTATAGTACACGGCTGCTGTGAGCGGACATAAAGACACGGGAAAGTCACGGTTAAACCCGCATTCTCCTGTTTACAACACGACCTTCATGTTTTCACAATCAGACTTGCTAAAGAATCACCATGTTCTCGACAAGTTTGACCCTCGTAGGATTCATACTGTTAATATTATCTGGAGTATCATACCAACTGCCATGTGAGAACAACACAACTATTTTGGATATGTCACATCTATGTGGAAGTTGTTATAATCGTTGCGGGAGAGATGTAAATATCAACGCTAACAAGCAGTGCTCCTCTGACCATATGTGTAAGTTCTTCGGTGACTGCTGCAGTGACTTTAAAGGGAGCTGTTGGAAACAGTGGCAAATTGGAAATAATTGGATATCTGAAGTCATCGACGTAGGCTCTGCTACTTGTGTTCATAAGCTCATTGGTGAGAAGACGACACTTCAGAGTGGTACTATGATGACGTCATCATGTAGCTCAAACGAGCAGGCGTGTCGAAGAACATAGGACAGTTTATACAGTGTGATCCCAATAATTAAGCTGTTTGACGTTTGGGGTAAATGTTGGTAACAAAACTAGATTTATCTTGTTACTTGCTTTACCTAGTATCAGATACGTAGATAAAGGGGATTTTATAAGCCATATCAGGACTTAAATTACGCTAGGACTCAAAACACACTATTACACGTTCATGCACACATATAAATGAACCCGAATCGGTCATATAACGCTGAAACAAAAAACATGGTAAGAAAAAACGAATTTCATAAAATTTATTTGATAAAACACCAGTGATACAACTTTTGTGCTGCGTTGCATTTTCAAGTTGGAGGAAATTCCGGTACACGTGATTACTTCAGCAAAATCACGTGACTCCACAGCCGACATAAATGTAAAATGCAATACACCTCCAAGTCTATATATATATATATATATATATATATATATATATATTATTATTAACACACCTTAGTCAATATACCGGATTGGGTGTGTATATTTCTATCCTGAAATCACGATGATAAATTCCCTGGTAACGCCTACTTCAGTAGGTAAAATTATATGAACAATAGTAATAAAGGTAACATGCACGTGGGTTTTCCACGCATAAACAACTGACACTATCATACGACGACGTATGTATGGCAAATCGGTGCGACATTAAATTCAGTGAATATTATACACATCAAGTAGCAGTAAATACAGTAGTTATATATGTGTGTAAAGAAGCATGCGATAATAAGCAAAAAATCAACGTCAACAACAAAAGAAAAACGGAATGAAGCACAAAGTACATACATATGGCGCCCTCTGGCGGCGGAGAGGGTAACTAAAATCAAAAGGCGCACATACATGGTATGCCCTCTATCGGCGCTGAGGGTAACTAAATACATTATCGCCATGTGAAACCAGTAAGAACACTTAAAACTTTCAAACTATTAATTTATTAAAAGTTAACAAGCAGTTATTCTGAGGACTCAGCGCTTTTTGAAGTACAATGGGGAGAGGGGTTTGCAAAGAAAGCTTAAAAAAAAGAGATCATAGAATAAAATGCATTTCATTGTATCATTAACATTATCCATAACGTTTCACTCCACTACCCGTTTATCATAGAAAGCTTTGATATATATATATATATATATATATATATATATATATATATATATTATATAAATATATATATTATATATATATAAATATATAAATATATATATATATTGTCATGTATGTTCAAATCGTATTTACAACATAGTTTCCCCAACGGTTGGTAAAGCGCTGAGGCTTTCAACACTCACATGCATACAATTACCCGAACTAAGTGAACAGAGCTCTTTACCTTGCCAACGGAAAGACTGGAGTACCAAGTGTCTGGGGGTCAGAGATCACCGTCCATCATTCACAAATACTGATGAATATATTTGTAAGTAATTTTTAACTATTCTATAGGAATGTTAGACAGCTTGGGGGGGGGGCAAGTTTACATATATGTATTAACGATACTCCTGATAAACTGAGAACGTTAACTTCTCCTTCAAGCATGCGCACTGCGCGTAACTGTCATCTGCTGGGTTGGGCCAAGTGAACAAGCAATGCAATTTAGTTGGACGAAACGAGATACTTCCGTAATACTCCAAGGGTAACATAAGACCAAATGCTAATATCAAAGACCCGAACACTTAGTGTCAGATGACACCAACAGATGTCGCTGGTGAGTTCAAAATAGTCTGTAATAGAGAAAGAACCGTTTGAGAGCGAATGTCACATACACAAGAAGTTCATGAAAGAGATGATGAGATGAGCGGACTCGAAAAGGCTGGCCCGCAAGTACGAGCCGATCTCTGTATGACGATGGTATGGACATAATACCATAACTACAATGAAATTACAATGATAACAGCCTAGTAATAGTGAATATAACCTTCGAGGGAAACTGCATTAGTTTAAAGCCTTGCTGGTCAGATCTTGTGGATCTTGTCTGATCGACCCCCTCTCTAATAAGACCATCTGTGAATTAAGACCACCTTTGGCCCTTCTTATACACAAGTTTTAAAATATATATTTTACTGTATATGGAAACAAAAAAAAAATCAAAGAAAATAGGGGCTGACATACTGGCGGCCCACTTGTGTATGAATGCATCTTGATATACACGAACAACTCTTAAATAACGATTAACCGACGCATTATGGCGATGATGAACAATCGTGTATGGCTATCCCTCAGCTAAAACGTTGTTATAACCTCCAAACGATATTATATGCATAAATGTAGGGGTCGCGTGTAGAATATAATAAATTTTATCCAGGTGGGCAGAACTTCATGAAAAGATTTGTGAAGTTCTTTTTTGTCAATGTCGTTGGTGAAATGATTTATGACGTAGTGCAGCAATGTATGAAATACAGCATTAAACAAATATGAGGATGATCGTGACGTCACCATTATGACGTAATTTTGACGTCACGTTAGAAATAAAACTGACCGCAGCTCAAGAGAAATAAGATACAGAAATATTTCTTATATGGTTATGGTGCAGAATGTTGTTATGAGCACAAATATATTGATGAATGTCATGTCAAATCAAGTATTAACCGGATGAATTTGAGTCGGTCTCTACCCCCAGACGTCTGGAGAACACATAAATGGGACACCACTATGACGTCATACACAGGGAATGACGCACTGAATTCATAAGCTCCATTAAGGTGACGCTACCAGATATCTATACAAAAAATATATCAGCTTTATCTGTTTACTCGGTCCCCCTACACGACCACTCTGCAGACATTTGTGTCCTAAGTATAGTTCATAGAGAGATTCAACAATTGGTAATAGTATTCGGGATCACTCAACTAAAGGTTGATCTAACGGAATGAAATCTTGACATGGTCCGGGCAGAAGCCCCTTAAAATTTTGCTCTTGATCTACACAAATACACAATTCCCAACATGCTCCTAATGATGTTCACCAAAGAGAACAGCAGCAATGGATGTTATGAAGAAAACAATCAGAGCATATTTCCGAGAAATCAAACAAACACCATACTGCGGTCGAATAAACTTCAGTCTCTTTATTATTGGAAAACTGTTTTCATATTTCTGGCACAATTGGGTGAATATTGTAACAGTTAGACATACATCATACATGAATTACTTATACAACATCATAACATAATACAACAACATACAACATAAAAATTAAATAATAATGGCAGCGTAAGATTGAGATGCAACGGAAATCTAATTGAATGAAATCAAGACCGGGTCCGGGCGAGGTTATTCGGGTTGAACCCTTACAAACTCACACACGCATGCGGATTTCCATTTGTATTTAATGCAGCGCGTTAGGGGTAGCGCCTTGTTACCTAGATGTTAGTGTATTATTTGACTTGTAATAAAATATTCCTTTTAAGACTTGTTTTTTTTTTATTTATTTTCATGGATCAGTCCCTACAGCTTCACATATTTTATGAATATTCGTATTTGATGTGGCATTAGTCGAGCTCCTAGACCTTAGTACTGACCATTTCCTCGATTTCTCTTTGACAGCGTAACGTATCCGAACTGTACACATCGATCCAAGCACCAGGAAGAAACCCTGAGAAGCATTCAATATAACAGCAAGAAAGTCCAGCACAATGTGCCTCCCAACTTCTGCTATAATAAACATAACCCACGATACTCCCATCAGTACGAACAGGTTTAAATAAAGAGGAATATTAAAGCTAGTTTTGTCTGATTTTCTGTTGACACTTGATCTTGATCTGCACAAATACACAATTGCCAACATGAACATAAAGATGTTCACTAACAGAGCGGCAGCAATAGGTGTTATGAAGAAAACAATCAGAGAATATTTCTGTGAAATCCAACAAACGTTAACACCATACTGTGGTCGAAAGGTCTCTGCATTAGTTGTGTGGTTCACAATGATAGCTATTGCTACAATTATAGTTGGAGTTCCCCATGAAAATAATGAACTGTAGAGGAATATGCTCTGTCGGCCACTAACCTTAGATAAATTAGCACTCAGCCAAAGCATGTGTAAAATACCGACAGCGACCGACGACATCCAGGCGAACATAGCAAGGAAGGACCAGTGCATGAACACGCCGATTATGTAGCAAAACGTGTGACCTTTTGCAATGTATGGGAAAATCAGCAAACATATTAAAACAAGACACATTGAAATGGCTAAACTGGTTTGCACACGGCCCGCTGACTGCCAGAACTCCTTCAACAGGAAGTGAAATATGATGCGCACGCATAGGGAAATGATTGACAAAGACATCAAACAAATAGTTAAAATTCCAAGTGCCCCCTTGGCGTTTACATTCGGCTCAATATATTCCGTCACTTCTCGACACACCATTGCCGAACCATTTTGTATGTAAAATCGAGGCTTCCTAAATACCCGCTCTGACTTGTTCAGAATAAGAAAACTCTCATTAAACAGGATGAATTCAGACGGTTGGTATGCTAAGTATGTACAATTTACCATAAAATTGAATGTCACATTCAGAATTTGTTCCTTAGGCAAACCAAGTTCAGGGAGATGATCTCGAAGTATGCGGGTAACGTTATATCTCATGGCAGCTATGAAATCCTCCTCTGAATTCTTACTAATATGCATTGTGACTGTGATTCCTAAAGAAGCATTCCTGATGCCGTCTGATGTAATGTACACATTGTGATCCGTAGCATTTTCAATTACTTCTTCGATATAAGAACACTTTTTACAAGTCGGATCATTGATCCACTCTGGGGGAGAGGGAGCGATAATAGGTCGACAATCAAACTCGTCCCACTTTTGATTTTCCGGACATTCTGGCTCCGCGACCTTATTATTTCTGACTTGAAGTCCATCAGATGGGTCGAAATTAAACACGATTTGAAATCTCGTTGTAGGGGTAATTTCTGAACCACCTGGACCTGGTCGACCGCTTTGACCAGGAAGACCTGGTGAATCATCTAGTACAGGCGGAAAAGGTTCACAATGCTCACATTGTTCCGTAGATTTATCTACACAAACGGTACAACAAATGTTGTTGTGCATGCGCCACCCCTCGGGTTTATAATCTTCACCAAATCGATCACATGAATAAGAAACGTCACAAGCCGTGTGACAATTATACAATGCTTTGTTTTTACAAATGCGCAGGTCATTGAGATTTGCCGGAGGGACAAACATGACCTCACATCCTTTATCTACAAGGTCTCGTAGAGGTGAAACGGGAACTCTGCTGGTTACATTTCGTGTTATATCCCCCGATTCCCCGGTACAGCTGATACTTGCATGCCAGGGTATAATCTTCTTATAATTTACGGAATTACATACCGCACATCTCACATTGGTGTAATGTAGTCCAGTAGCGCTGTCCATGACGGGGATCACACTGTATAAACTGTCCCAGGTTCTTCGACACGCCTGCTCGTTTGAGCTGCATGATGACGTCATCATAGTACCACTTTGAAGTGTCGTCTTCTCACCAATGAGCTTATGAACACAAGTAGCAGAGTCTACGTCGCTGACTTTAGATATCCAATTATTTCCCATTTGCCACTGTTTCGAACAGCTTCCTTTAAAGTCACTGCAGCAGTCACCGAAGAATTTACACATATGGTCACAGGAGCACTGCTGGTAATCCATTAAATTTGCAACTCTCCCGCAACGATTATAACAACTTCCACATAGATGTGACATATCCAAAATAGTTGTGTTGTTCTCACATGGCAGTTGGTATGATATTCCAGATAATATTAACAGTATGAATCCTACGAGGGTCAAACTTGTCGAGAACATGGTGATTCTTTAGCAAGTCTGATTGTGAAAAAATGAAGGTCGTGTTGTAAACAGGAGTATGCGGGTTTAACCGTGACTTCCCCGTGTCTTTATGTCCGCTCACAGCAGCCGTGTACTATAACATATCTGTAACGGAACTGCGACCCTATGCACGGATACAGCGGATCAGAGAGCTTGTCGCAGACATGTATACACATGATTGTGCAGGCTGACTTCCCTAATTAAAGAACAAAGGACACGTTCTCTGTTGGCTGACTGTGGGCTGACTGGTGACACGCATGACCGATTTGATGGTGGGTCCGTGGAAGACCAATTCACTGTCCCTCTAATTAACCTACTTCGTAACTGCACCACAGAGCAAACACGTTTTGGGTCGCTTTGAAACAAGGTTATGTCACAAATTGGGGAATTTATTTGTGAAAGATAAAGTTTCGCTCACAGATCCATAAAGTATATAGCATATACCAAAAAGGATCGTCGTGAGGAAAAAATACAAGGGCATATATTATGAACTTATATTAACATTTTATGAGCCAAGAGCCACGTACATCGCCGCTATGCCCTATAATACTTACAGTTAGCACGTAATAAAATAAATCGTTTGAAGTTACATTTGCATCACTTGTTTTTAGTGAAAATTACCCGTTACATATATATATATATATATATATAAAGTAATTAATAATTATTAGTTAACAATTTAAGATTAAATATTGACATTTCCGACAGAATAATAAAAATCTATAGGTTTTTATAAGTTTTAATTATTTCATTAAACGTTATGAAATAATTAAAATTTTAGATAATTGAACAACTTAGAGAACACTGTATAAGTTCTACGATGGTCAGATAATTTGTGCGGTCTAATTTTGAAAAAATACTATCTTCCCTTGCAAGGGCAATAGTTATGTTCTTTCAGGGCCACAAAATTTATGTAAATATAATATGAACGTATTTATTTTACATGGATTATACAAATAATTATAATAACTAATTGAGGCACTCTCCATGGCTCAGGTGGTAAAGTTAGGTAGTGTCAAGAGGTGGAGGAAACCGGAAAACACCGGTGAAAACCGCGAGTCGGCAGCGGAGAGAGCGGAGCGTCTTACCTCTCGACTGTCAAGGTCCCCGTATGTACAATGTACAAGCCTTGAAAAATTTAATTATAATTGAAATAATATCCAGTAATGTCCATTTTGTAAATTGTATGCATTGTGTTTGATGTGATCCAGTACAAAATGTATTAAATGTGTTTTGTATACCTTTGCAACATAAAGTATTAAAAATATTGACTGAATTCTACATGGGTTTCATACATAGATAAAATGATTAAAACTTATAAATACCTATAGATTTTTATGATTCTGTCGGAATGTCAATATTTAATCTTAAATTGTAATCTAATATTGATTAATAGCTTTAAATATATATATATATATATATATATATATATATATATATATATATATATCGTCCGGGGTAATTTTGGATGTTTGTAACGGGTTATTTTCACTAAATACAAGTGATGTGCATGTAACTTCAAACGATTTTTTATATTACTTGCTAACTGTAAGTATTATATTGGGCAAAGTGGTGATGTACGTGGCTCTTGGCTCATAAAATGTTAAGATAAGTTCATAATATATGCCCCTGTATTTTCTCCTCACGACGTTCCTTTTTGGTATATCCTATATACTATATGGATCTGTGAGCGAAACTTTATCTTTCACAAATAAATTCCGCACTTTGTGACATAACCTTGTTTCATAGCGACCAAAAACGTGTTTGCTCTGTGGTGCAGTTACGAAGTAGGTTAATTTAGAGGGATAGTGAATTGGTCTTCCACGGAGCCACCACCAAATCGGTCATGCGTGTCACCAGTCAGCCCACAGTCAGCCAACAGAGAACGTGTCCTTTGTTCTTTAATTAGGGAAGTCAGCCTGCACAATCATGTGTATACATGTCTGCGACAAGCTCTCTGATCCGCTGTATCCGTGCATAGCGTCACAGTTCCGTTACAGATATGTTATAGTACACGGCTGCTGTGAGCGGACATAAAGACACGGGAAAGTCACGGTTAAACCCGCATTCTCCTGTTTACAACACGACCTTCATGTTTTCACAATCAGACTTGCTAAAGAATCACCATGTTCTCGACAAGTTTGACCCTCGTAGGATTCATACTGTTAATATTATCTGGAGTATCATACCAACTGCCATGTGAGAACAACACAACTATTTTGGATATGTCACATCTATGTGGAAGTTGTTATAATCGTTGCGGGAGAGATGTAAATATCAACGCTAACAAGCAGTGCTCCTCTGACCATATGTGTAAGTTCTTCGGTGACTGCTGCAGTGACTTTAAAGGGAGCTGTTGGAAACAGTGGCAAATTGGAAATAATTGGATATCTGAAGTCATCGACGTAGGCTCTGCTACTTGTGTTCATAAGCTCATTGGTGAGAAGACGACACTTCAGAGTGGTACTATGATGACGTCATCATGTAGCTCAAACGAGCAGGCGTGTCGAAGAACATAGGACAGTTTATACAGTGTGATCCCAATAATTAAGCTGTTTGACGTTTGGGGTAAATGTTGGTAACAAAACTAGATTTATCTTGTTACTTGCTTTACCTAGTATCAGATACGTAGATAAAGGGGATTTTATAAGCCATATCAGGACTTAAATTACGCTAGGACTCAAAACACACTATTACACGTTCATGCACACATATAAATGAACCCGAATCGGTCATATAACGCTGAAACAAAAAACATGGTAAGAAAAAACGAATTTCATAAAATTTATTTTATAAAACACCAGTGATACAACTTTTGTGCTGCGTTGCATTTTCAAGTTGGAGGAAATTCCGGTACACGTGATTACTTCAGCAAAATCACGTGACTCCACAGCCGACATAAATGTAAAATGCAATACACCTCCAAGTCTATATATATATATATATATATATATATATATATATATATATATATTATTAACACACCTTAGTTAATATACCGGATTGGGTGTGTATATTTCTATCCTGAAATCACGATGATAAATTCCCTGGTAACGCCTACATCAGTAGGTAAAATTATATGAACAATAGTAATAAAGGTAACATGCACGTGGGTTTTCCACGCATAAACAACTGACACTATCATACGACGACGTAGGTATGGCAAATCGGTGCGACATTAAATTCAGTGAATATTATACACATCAAGTAGCAGTAAATACAGTAGTTATATATGTGTGTAAAGAAGCATGCGATAATAAGCAAAAAATCAACGTCAACAACAAAAGAAAAACGGAATGAAGCACAAAGTACATACATATGGCGCCCTCTGGCGGCGGAGAGGGTAACTAAAATCAAAAGGCGCACATACATGGTATGCCCTCTATCGGCGCTGAGGGTAACTAAATACATTATCGCCATGTGAAACCAGTAAGAACACTTAAAACTTTCAAACTATTAATTTATTAAAAGTTAACAAGCAGTTATTCTGAGGACTCAGCGCTTTTTGAAGTACAATGGGGAGAGGGGTTTGCAAAGAAAGCTTAAAAAAAGAGATCATAGAATAAAATGCATTTCATTGTATCATTAACATTATCCATAACGTTTCACTCCACTACCCGTTTATCATAGAAAGCTTTGATATATATATATATATATATATATATATTATATAAATATATATATTATATATATATATATATAAATATATATATATATTGTCATGTATGTTCAAATCGTATTTACAACATAGTTTCCCCAACGGTTGGTAAAGCGCTGAGGCTTTCGACACTCACATGCATACAATTACCCGAACTAAGTGAACAGAGCTCTTTACCTTGCCAACGGAAAGACTGGAGTACCAAGTGTCTGGGGGTCAGAGATCACCGTCCATCATTCACAAATACTGATGAATATATTTGTAAGTAATTTTTAACTATTCTATAGGAATGTTAGACAGCTTGGGGGGGGGGGGGCAAGTTTACATATATGTATTAACGATACTCCTGATAAACTGAGAACGTTAACTTCTCCTTCAAGCATGCGCACTGCGCGTAACTGTCGTCTGCTGGGTTGGGCCAAGTGAACAAGCAATGCAATTTAGTTGGACGAAACGAGATACTTCCGTAATACTCCAAGGGTAACATAAGACCAAATGCTAATATCAAAGACCCGAACACTTAGTGTCAGATGACACCAACAGATGTCGCTGGTGAGTTCAAAATAGTCTGTAATAGAGAAAGAACCGTTTGAGAGCGAATGTCACATACACAAGAAGTTCATGAAAGAGATGATGAGATGAGCGGACTCGAAAAGGCTGGCCCGCAAGTACGAGCCGATCTCTGTATGACGATGGTATGGACATAATACCATAACTACAATGAAATTACAATGATAACAGCCTAGTAATAGTGAATATAACCTTCGAGGGAAACTGCATTAGTTTAAAGCCTTGCTGGTCAGATCTTGTGGATCTTGTCTGATCGACCCCCTCTCTAATAAGACCATCTGTGAATTAAGACCACCTTTGGCCCTTCTTATACACAAGTTTTAAAATATATATTTTACTGTATATGGAAACAAAAAAAAAATCAAAGAAAATAGGGGCTGACATACTGGCGGCCCACTTGTGTATGAATGCATCTTGATATACACGAACAACTCTTAAATAACGATTAACCGACGCATTATGGCGATGATGAACAATCGTGTATGGCTATCCCTGAGCTAAAACGTTGTTATAACCTCCAAATGATATCATATGCATAAATGTAGGGGTCGCATGTAGAATATAATAAATTTTATCCAGGTGGGCAGAACTTCATGAAAAGATTTGTGAAGTTCTTTTTTGTCAATGTCGTTGGTGAAATGATTTATGACGTAGTGCAGCAATGTATGAAATACAGCATTAAACAAATATGAGGATGATCGTGACGTCACCATTATGACGTAATTTTGACGTCACGTTAGAAATAAAACTGACCGCAGCTCAAGAGAAATAAGATACAGAAATATTTCTTATATGGTTATGGTGCAGAATGTTGTTATGAGCACAAATATATTGATGAATGTCATGTCAAATCAAGTATTAACCGGATGAATTTGAGTCGGTCTCTACCCCCAGACGTCTGGAGAACACATAAATGGGACACCACTATGACGTCATACACAGGGAATGACGCACTGAATTCATAAGCTCCATTAAGGTGACGCTACCAGATATCTATACAAAAAATATATCAGCTTTATCTGTTAACTCGGTCCCCCTACACGACCACTCTGCAGACATTTGTGTCCTAAGTATAGTTCATAGAGAGATTCAACAATTGGTAATAGTATTCGGGATCACTCAACTAAAGGTTGATCTAACGGAATGAAATCTTGACATGGTCCGGGCAGAAGCCCCTTAAAATTTTGCTCTTGATCTACACAAATACACAATTCCCAACATGCTCCTAATGATGTTCACCAAAGAGAACAGCAGCAATGGATGTTATGAAGAAAACAATCAGAACATATTTCCGAGAAATCAAACAAACACCATACTGCGGTCGAATAAACTTCAGTCTCTTTATTATTGGAAAACTGTTTTCATATTTCTGGCACAATTGGGTGAATATTGTAACAGTTAGACATACATCATACATGAATTACTTATACAACATCATAACATAATACAACAACATACAACATAACAATTAAATAATAATGGCAGCGTAAGATTGAGATGCAACGGAAATCTAATTGAATGAAATCAAGACCGGGTCCGGGCGAGGTTATTCGGGTTGAACCCTTACAAACTCACACACGCATGCGGATTTCCATTTGTATTTAATGCAGCGCGTTAGGGGTAGCGCCTTGTTACCTAGATGTTAGTGTATTATTTGACTTGTAATAAAATATTCCTTTTAAGACTTGTTTTTTTTTATTTATTTTCATGGATCAGTCCCTACAGCTTCACATATTTTATGAATATTCGTATTTGATGTGGCATTAGTCGAGCTCCTAGACCTTAGTACTGACCATTTCCTCGATTTCTCTTTGACAGCGTAACGTATCCGAACTGTACACATCGATCCAAGCACCAGGAAGAAACCCTGAGAAGCATTCAATATAACAGCAAGAAAGTCCAGCACAATGTGCCTCCCAACTTCTGCTATAATAAACATAACCCACGATACTCCCATCAGTACGAACAGGTTTAAATAAAGAGGAATATTAAAGCTAGTTTTGTCTGATTTTCTGTTGATACTTGATCTTGATCTGCACAAATACACAATTGCCAACATGAACATAAAGATGTTCACTAACAGAGCGGCAGCAATAGGTGTTATGAAGAAAACAATCAGAGAATATTTCTGTGAAATCCAACAAACGTTAACACCATACTGTGGTCGAAAGGTCTCTGCATTAGTTGTGTGGTTCACAATGATAGCTATTGCTACAATTATAATTGGAGTTCCCCATGAAAATAATGAACTGTAGAGGAATATGCTCTGTCGGCCACTAACCTTAGATAAATTAGCACTCAGCCAAAGCATGTGTAAAATACCGACAGCGACCGACGACATCCAGGCGAACATAGCAAGGAAGGACCAGTCCATGAACACGCCGATTATGTAGCAAAACGTGTGACCTTTTGCAATGTATGGGAAAATCAGCAAACATATTAAAACAAGACACATTGAAATGGCTAAACTGGTTTGCACACGGCCCGCTGACTGCCAGAACTCCTTCAACAGGAAGTGAAATATGATGCGCACGCATAGGGAAATGATTGACAAAGACATCAAACAAATAGTTAAAATTCCCAGTGCCCCCTTGGCGTTTACATTCGGCTCAATATATTCCGTCACTTCTCGACACACCATTGCCGAACCATTTTGTATGTAAAATCGAGGCTTCCTAAATACCCGCTCTGACTTGTTCAGAATAAGAAAACTCTCATTAAACAGGATGAATTCAGACGGTTGGTATGCTAAGTATGTACAATTTACCATAAAATTGAATGTCACATTCAGAATTTGTTCCTTAGGCAAACCAAGTTCAGGGAGATGATCTCGAAGTATGCGGGTAACGTTATATCTCATGGCAGCTATGAAATCCTCCTCTGAATTCTTACTAATATGCATTGTGACTGTGATTCCTAAAGAAGCATTCCTGATGCCGTCTGATGTAATGTACACATTGTGATCCGTAGCATTTTCAATTACTTCTTCGATATAAGAACACTTTTTACAAGTCGGATCATTGATCCACTCTGGGGGAGAGGGAGCGATAATAGGTCGACAATCAAACTCGTCCCACTTTTGATTTTCCGGACATTCTGGCTCCGCGACCTTATTATTTCTGACTTGAAGTCCATCAGATGGGTCGAAATTAAACACGATTTGAAATCTCGTTGTAGGCGTAATTTCTGAACCACCTGGACCTGGTCGACCGCTTTGACCAGGAAGACCTGGTGAATCATCTAGTACAGGCGGAAAAGGTTCACAATGCTCACATTGTTCCGTAGATTTATCTACACAAACGGTACAACAAATGTTGTTGTGCATGCGCCACCCCTCGGGTTTATAATCTTCACCAAATCGATCACATGAATAAGAAACGTCACAAGCCGTGTGACAATTATACAATGCTTTGTTTTTACAAATGCGCAGGTCATTGAGATTTGCCGGAGGGACAAACATGACCTCACATCCTTTATCTACAAGGTCTCGTAGAGGTGAAACGGGAACTCTGCTGGTTACATTTCGTGTTATATCCCCCGATTCCCCGGTACAGCTGATACTTGCATGCCAGGGTATAATCTTCTTATAATTTACGGAATTACATACCGCACATCTCACATTGGTGTAATGTAGTCCAGTAGCGCTGTCCATGACGGGGATCACACTGTATAAACTGTCCCAGGTTCTTCGACACGCCTGCTCGTTTGAGCTGCATGATGACGTCATCATAGTACCACTTTGAAGTGTCGTCTTCTCACCAATGAGCTTATGAACACAAGTAGCAGAGTCTACGTCGCTGACTTTAGATATCCAATTATTTCCCATTTGCCACTGTTTCGAACAGCTTCCTTTAAAGTCACTGCAGCAGTCACCGAAGAATTTACACATATGGTCACAGGAGCACTGCTGGTAATCCATTAAATTTGCAACTCTCCCGCAACGATTATAACAACTTCCACATAGATGTGACATATCCAAAATAGTTGTGTTGTTCTCACATGGCAGTTGGTATGATATTCCAGATAATATTAACAGTATGAATCCTACGAGGGTCAAACTTGTCGAGAACATGGTGATTCTTTAGCAAGTCTGATTGTGAAAAAATGAAGGTCGTGTTGTAAACAGGAGTATGCGGGTTTAACCGTGACTTCCCCGTGTCTTTATGTCCGCTCACAGCAGCCGTGTACTATAACATATCTGTAACGGAACTGCGACCCTATGCACGGATACAGCGGATCAGAGAGCTTGTCGCAGACATGTATACACATGATTGTGCAGGCTGACTTCCCTAATTAAAGAACAAAGGACACGTTCTCTGTTGGCTGACTGTGGGCTGACTGGTGACACGCATGACCGATTTGATGGTGGGTCCGTGGAAGACCAATTCACTGTCCCTCTAATTAACCTACTTCGTAACTGCACCACAGAGCAAACACGTTTTGGGTCGCTTTGAAACAAGGTTATGTCACAAATTGGGGAATTTATTTGTGAAAGATAAAGTTTCGCTCACAGATCCATAAAGTATATAGCATATACCAAAAAGGATCGTCGTGAGGAAAAAATACAAGGGCATATATTATGAACTTATATTAACATTTTATGAGCCAAGAGCCACGTACATCGCCGCTATGCCCTATAATACTTACAGTTAGCACGTAATAAAATAAATCGTTTGAAGTTACATTTGCATCACTTGTTTTTATTGAAAATTACCCGTTACATATATATATATATATATATAAAGTAATTAATAATTATTAGTTAACAATTTAAGATTAAATATTGACATTTCCGACAGAATAATAAAAATCTATAGGTTTTTATAAGTTTTAATCATTTCATTAAACGTTATGAAATAATTAAAATTTTAGATAATTGAACAACTTAGAGAACACTGTATAAGTTCTACGATGGTCAGATAATTTGTGCGGTCTAATTTTGAAAAAATACTATCTTCCCTTGCAAGGGCAATAGTTATGTTCTTTCAGGGCCACAAAATTTATGTAAATATAATATGAACGTATTTATTTTACATGGATTATACAAATAATTATAATAACTAATTGAGGCACTCTCCATGGCTCAGGTGGTAAAGTTAGGTAGTGTCAAGAGGTGGAGGAAACCGGAAAACACCGGTGAAAACCGGGAGTCGGCAGCGGAGAGAGCGGAGCGTCTTACCTCTCGACTGTCAAGGTCCCCGTATGTACAATGTACAAGCCTTGAAAAATTTAATTATAATTGAAATAATATCCAGTAATGTCCATTTTGTAAATTGTATGCATTGTGTTTGATGTGATCCAGTACAAAATGTATTAAATGTGTTTTGTATACCTTTGCAACATAAAGTATTAAAAATATTGACTGAATTCTACATGGGTTTCATACATAGATAAAATGATTAAAACTTATAAATACCTATAGATTTTTATGATTCTGTCGGAATGTCAATATTTAATCTTAAATTGTAATCTAATATTGATTAATAGCTTTAAATATATATATATATATATATATATATATATATATATATATCGTCCGGGGTAATTTTGGATGTTTGTAACGGGTTATTTTCACTAAATACAAGTGATGTGCATGTAACTTCAAACGATTTTTTATATTACTTGCTAACTGTAAGTATTATATTGGGCAAAGTGGTGATGTACGTGGCTCTTGGCTCATAAAATGTTAAGATAAGTTCATAATATATGCCCCTGTATTTTCTCCTCACGACGTTCCTTTTTGGTATATCCTATATACTATATGGATCTGTGAGCGAAACTTTATCTTTCACAAATAAATTCCGCACTTTGTGACATAACCTTGTTTCATAGCGACCAAAAACGTGTTTGCTCTGTGGTGCAGTTACGAAGTAGGTTAATTTAGAGGGATAGTGAATTGGTCTTCCACGGAGCCACCACCAAATCGGTCATGCGTGTCACCAGTCAGACCACAGTCAGCCAACAGAGAACGTGTCCTTTGTTCTTTAATTAGGGAAGTCAGCCTGCACAATCATGTGTATACATGTCTGCGACAAGCTCTCTGATCCGCTGTATCCGTGCATAGCGTCACAGTTCCGTTACAGATATGTTATAGTACACGGCTGCTGTGAGCGGACATAAAGACACGGGAAAGTCACGGTTAAACCCGCATTCTCCTGTTTACAACACGACCTTCATGTTTTCACAATCAGACTTGCTAAAGAATCACCATGTTCTCGACAAGTTTGACCCTCGTAGGATTCATACTGTTAATATTATCTGGAGTATCATACCAACTGCCATGTGAGAACAACACAACTATTTTGGATATGTCACATCTATGTGGAAGTTGTTATAATCGTTGCGGGAGAGATGTAAATATCAACGCTAACAAGCAGTGCTCCTCTGACCATATGTGTAAGTTCTTCGGTGACTGCTGCAGTGACTTTAAAGGGAGCTGTTGGAAACAGTGGCAAATTGGAAATAATTGGATATCTGAAGTCATCGACGTAGGCTCTGCTACTTGTGTTCATAAGCTCATTGGTGAGAAGACGACACTTCAGAGTGGTACTATGATGACGTCATCATGTAGCTCAAACGAGCAGGCGTGTCGAAGAACATAGGACAGTTTATACAGTGTGATCCCAATAATTAAGCTGTTTGACGTTTGGGGTAAATGTTGGTAACAAAACTAGATTTATCTTGTTACTTGCTTTACCTAGTATCAGATACGTAGATAAAGGGGATTTTATAAGCCATATCAGGACTTAAATTACGCTAGGACTCAAAACACACTATTACACGTTCATGCACACATATAAATGAACCCGAATCGGTCATATAACGCTGAAACAAAAAACATGGTAAGAAAAAACGAATTTCATAAAATTTATTTTATAAAACACCAGTGATACAACTTTTGTGCTGCGTTGCATTTTCAAGTTGGAGGAAATTCCGGTACACGTGATTACTTCAGCAAAATCACGTGACTCCACAGCCGACATAAATGTAAAATGCAATACACCTCCAAGTCTATATATATATATATATATATATATATATATATATATATATATTATTAACACACCTTAGTTAATATACCGGATTGGGTGTGTATATTTCTATCCTGAAATCACGATGATAAATTCCCTGGTAACGCCTACATCAGTAGGTAAAATTATATGAACAATAGTAATAAAGGTAACATGCACGTGGGTTTTCCACGCATAAACAACTGACACTATCATACGACGACGTAGGTATGGCAAATCGGTGCGACATTAAATTCAGTGAATATTATACACATCAAGTAGCAGTAAATACAGTAGTTATATATGTGTGTAAAGAAGCATGCGATAATAAGCAAAAAATCAACGTCAACAACAAAAGAAAAACGGAATGAAGCACAAAGTACATACATATGGCGCCCTCTGGCGGCGGAGAGGGTAACTAAAATCAAAAGGCGCACATACATGGTATGCCCTCTATCGGCGCTGAGGGTAACTAAATACATTATCGCCATGTGAAACCAGTAAGAACACTTAAAACTTTCAAACTATTAATTTATTAAAAGTTAACAAGCAGTTATTCTGAGGACTCAGCGCTTTTTGAAGTACAATGGGGAGAGGGGTTTGCAAAGAAAGCTTAAAAAAAGAGATCATAGAATAAAATGCATTTCATTGTATCATTAACATTATCCATAACGTTTCACTCCACTACCCGTTTATCATAGAAAGCTTTGATATATATATATATATATATATATATATATTATATAAATATATATATTATATATATATATATATAAATATATATATATATTGTCATGTATGTTCAAATCGTATTTACAACATAGTTTCCCCAACGGTTGGTAAAGCGCTGAGGCTTTCGACACTCACATGCATACAATTACCCGAACTAAGTGAACAGAGCTCTTTACCTTGCCAACGGAAAGACTGGAGTACCAAGTGTCTGGGGGTCAGAGATCACCGTCCATCATTCACAAATACTGATGAATATATTTGTAAGTAATTTTTAACTATTCTATAGGAATGTTAGACAGCTTGGGGGGGGGGGCAAGTTTACATATATGTATTAACGATACTCCTGATAAACTGAGAACGTTAACTTCTCCTTCAAGCATGCGCACTGCGCGTAACTGTCATCTGCTGGGTTGGGCCAAGTGAACAAGCAATGCAATTTAGTTGGACGAAACGAGATACTTCCGTTATACTCCAAGGGTAACATAAGACCAAATGCTAATATCAAAGACCCGAACACTTAGTGTCAGATGACACCAACAGATGTCGCTGGTGAGTTCAAAATAGTCTGTAATAGAGAAAGAACCGTTTGAGAGCGAATGTCACATACACAAGAAGTTCATGAAAGAGATGATGAGATGAGCGGACTCGAAAAGGCTGGCCCGCAAGTACGAGCCGATCTCTGTATGACGATGGTATGGACATAATACCATAACTACAATGAAATTACAATGATAACAGCCTAGTAATAGTGAATATAACCTTCGAGGGAAACTGCATTAGTTTAAAGCCTTGCTGGTCAGATCTTGTGGATCTTGTCTGATCGACCCCCTCTCTAATAAGACCATCTGTGAATTAAGACCACCTTTGGCCCTTCTTATACACAAGTTTTAAAATATATATTTTACTGTATATGGAAACAAAAAAAAATCAAAGAAAATAGGGGCTGACATACTGGCGGCCCACTTGTGTATGAATGCATCTTGATATACACGAACAACTCTTAAATAACGATTAACCGACGCATTATGGCGATGATGAACAATCGTGTATGGCTATCCCTCAGCTAAAACGTTGTTATAACCTCCAAATGATATTATATGCATAAATGTAGGGGTCGCGTGTAGAATATAATAAATTTTATCCAGGTGGGCAGAACTTCATGAAAAGATTTGTGAAGTTCTTTTTTGTCAATGTCGTTGGTGAAATGATTTATGACGTAGTGCAGCAATGTATGAAATACAGCATTAAACAAATATGAGGATGATCGTGACGTCACCATTATGACGTAATTTTGACGTCACGTTAGAAATAAAACTGACCGCAGCTCAAGAGAAATAAGATACAGAAATATTTCTTATATGGTTATGGTGCAGAATGTTGTTATGAGCACAAATATATTGATGAATGTCATGTCAAATCAAGTATTAACCGGATGAATTTGAGTCGGTCTCTACCCCCAGACGTCTGGAGAACACATAAATGGGACACCACTATGACGTCATACACAGGGAATGACGCACTGAATTCATAAGCTCCATTAAGGTGACGCTACCAGATATCTATACAAAAAATATATCAGCTTTATCTGTTTACTCGGTCCCCCTACACGACCACTCTGCAGACATTTGTGTCCTAAGTATAGTTCATAGAGAGATTCAACAATTGGTAATAGTATTCGGGATCACTCAACTAAAGGTTGATCTAACGGAATGAAATCTTGACATGGTCCGGGCAGAAGCCCCTTAAAATTTTGCTCTTGATCTACACAAATACACAATTCCCAACATGCTCCTAATGATGTTCACCAAAGAGAACAGCAGCAATGGATGTTATGAAGAAAACAATCAGAGCATATTTCCGAGAAATCAAACAAACACCATACTGCGGTCGAATAAACTTCAGTCTCTTTATTATTGGAAAACTGTTTTCATATTTCTGGCACAATTGGGTGAATATTGTAACAGTTAGACATACATCATACATGAATTACTTATACAACATCATAACATAATACAACAACATACAACATAACAATTAAATAATAATGGCAGCGTAAGATTGAGATGCAACGGAAATCTAATTGAATGAAATCAAGACCGGGTCCGGGCGAGGTTATTCGGGTTGAACCCTTACAAACTCACACACGCATGCGGATTTCCATTTGTATTTAATGCAGCGCGTTAGGGGTAGCGCCTTGTTACCTAGATGTTAGTGTATTATTTGACTTGTAATAAAATATTCCTTTTAAGACTTGTTTTTTTTTATTTATTTTCATGGATCAGTCCCTACAGCTTCACATATTTTATGAATATTCGTATTTGATGTGGCATTAGTCGAGCTCCTAGACCTTAGTACTGACCATTTCCTCGATTTCTCTTTGACAGCGTAACGTATCCGAACTGTACACATCGATCCAAGCACCAGGAAGAAACCCTGAGAAGCATTCAATATAACAGCAAGAAAGTCCAGCACAATGTGCCTCCCAACTTCTGCTATAATAAACATAACCCACGATACTCCCATCAGTACGAACAGGTTTAAATAAAGAGGAATATTAAAGCTAGTTTTGTCTGATTTTCTGTTGACACTTGATCTTGATCTGCACAAATACACAATTGCCAACATGAACATAAAGATGTTCACTAACAGAGCGGCAGCAATAGGTGTTATGAAGAAAACAATCAGAGAATATTTCTGTGAAATCCAACAAACGTTAACACCATACTGTGGTCGAAAGGTCTCTGCATTAGTTGTGTGGTTCACAATGATAGCTATTGCTACAATTATAGTTGGAGTTCCCCATGAAAATAATGAACTGTAGAGGAATATGCTCTGTCGGCCACTAACCTTAGATAAATTAGCACTCAGCCAAAGCATGTGTAAAATACCGACAGCGACCGACGACATCCAGGCGAACATAGCAAGGAAGGACCAGTGCATGAACACGCCGATTATGTAGCAAAACGTGTGACCTTTTGCAATGTATGGGAAAATCAGCAAACATATTAAAACAAGACACATTGAAATGGCTAAACTGGTTTGCACACGGCCCGCTGACTGCCAGAACTCCTTCAACAGGAAGTGAAATATGATGCGCACGCATAGGGAAATGATTGACAAAGACATCAAACAAATAGTTAAAATTCCAAGTGCCCCCTTGGCGTTTACATTCGGCTCAATATATTCCGTCACTTCTCGACACACCATTGCCGAACCATTTTGTATGTAAAATCGAGGCTTCCTAAATACCCGCTCTGACTTGTTCAGAATAAGAAAACTCTCATTAAACAGGATGAATTCAGACGGTTGGTATGCTAAGTATGTACAATTTACCATAAAATTGAATGTCACATTCAGAATTTGTTCCTTAGGCAAACCAAGTTCAGGGAGATGATCTCGAAGTATGCGGGTAACGTTATATCTCATGGCAGCTATGAAATCCTCCTCTGAATTCTTACTAATATGCATTGTGACTGTGATTCCTAAAGAAGCATTCCTGATGCCGTCTGATGTAATGTACACATTGTGATCCGTAGCATTTTCAATTACTTCTTCGATATAAGAACACTTTTTACAAGTCGGATCATTGATCCACTCTGGGGGAGAGGGAGCGATAATAGGTCGACAATCAAACTCGTCCCACTTTTGATTTTCCGGACATTCTGGCTCCGCGACCTTATTATTTCTGACTTGAAGTCCATCAGATGGGTCGAAATTAAACACGATTTGAAATCTCGTTGTAGGCGTAATTTCTGAACCACCTGGACCTGGTCGACCGCTTTGACCAGGAAGACCTGGTGAATCATCTAGTACAGGCGGAAAAGGTTCACAATGCTCACATTGTTCCGTAGATTTATCTACACAAACGGTACAACAAATGTTGTTGTGCATGCGCCACCCCTCGGGTTTATAATCTTCACCAAATCGATCACATGAATAAGAAACGTCACAAGCCGTGTGACAATTATACAATGCTTTGTTTTTACAAATGCGCAGGTCATTGAGATTTGCCGGAGGGACAAACATGACCTCACATCCTTTATCTACAAGGTCTCGTAGAGGTGAAACGGGAACTCTGCTGGTTACATTTCGTGTTATATCCCCCGATTCCCCGGTACAGCTGATACTTGCATGCCAGGGTATAATCTTCTTATAATTTACGGAATTACATACCGCACATCTCACATTGGTGTAATGTAGTCCAGTAGCGCTGTCCATGACGGGGATCACACTGTATAAACTGTCCCAGGTTCTTCGACACGCCTGCTCGTTTGAGCTGCATGATGACGTCATCATAGTACCACTTTGAAGTGTCGTCTTCTCACCAATGAGCTTATGAACACAAGTAGCAGAGTCTACGTCGCTGACTTTAGATATCCAATTATTTCCCATTTGCCACTGTTTCGAACAGCTTCCTTTAAAGTCACTGCAGCAGTCACCGAAGAATTTACACATATGGTCACAGGAGCACTGCTGGTAATCCATTAAATTTGCAACTCTCCCGCAACGATTATAACAACTTCCACATAGATGTGACATATCCAAAATAGTTGTGTTGTTCTCACATGGCAGTTGGTATGATATTCCAGATAATATTAACAGTATGAATCCTACGAGGGTCAAACTTGTCGAGAACATGGTGATTCTTTAGCAAGTCTGATTGTGAAAAAATGAAGGTCGTGTTGTAAACAGGAGTATGCGGGTTTAACCGTGACTTCCCCGTGTCTTTATGTCCGCTCACAGCAGCCGTGTACTATAACATATCTGTAACGGAACTGCGACCCTATGCACGGATACAGCGGATCAGAGAGCTTGTCGCAGACATGTATACACATGATTGTGCAGGCTGACTTCCCTAATTAAAGAACAAAGGACACGTTCTCTGTTGGCTGACTGTGGGCTGACTGGTGACACGCATGACCGATTTGATGGTGGGTCCGTGGAAGACCAATTCACTGTCCCTCTAATTAACCTACTTCGTAACTGCACCACAGAGCAAACACGTTTTGGGTCGCTTTGAAACAAGGTTATGTCACAAATTGGGGAATTTATTTGTGAAAGATAAAGTTTCGCTCACAGATCCATAAAGTATATAGCATATACCAAAAAGGATCGTCGTGAGGAAAAAATACAAGGGCATATATTATGAACTTATATTAACATTTTATGAGCCAAGAGCCACGTACATCGCCGCTATGCCCTATAATACTTACAGTTAGCACGTAATAAAATAAATCGTTTGAAGTTACATTTGCATCACTTGTTTTTAGTGAAAATTACCCGTTACATATATATATATATATATATATAAAGTAATTAATAATTATTAGTTAACAATTTAAGATTAAATATTGACATTTCCGACAGAATAATAAAAATCTATAGGTTTTTATAAGTTTTAATCATTTCATTAAACGTTATGAAATAATTAAAATTTTAGATAATTGAACAACTTAGAGAACACTGTATAAGTTCTACGATGGTCAGATAATTTGTGCGGTCTAATTTTGAAAAAATACTATCTTCCCTTGCAAGGGCAATAGTTATGTTCTTTCAGGGCCACAAAATTTATGTAAATATAATATGAACGTATTTATTTTACATGGATTATACAAATAATTATAATAACTAATTGAGGCACTCTCCATGGCTCAGGTGGTAAAGTTAGGTAGTGTCAAGAGGTGGAGGAAACCGGAAAACACCGGTGAAAACCGGGAGTCGGCAGCGGAGAGAGCGGAGCGTCTTACCTCTCGACTGTCAAGGTCCCCGTATGTACAATGTACAAGCCTTGAAAAATTTAATTATAATTGAAATAATATCCAGTAATGTCCATTTTGTAAATTGTATGCATTGTGTTTGATGTGATCCAGTACAAAATGTATTAAATGTGTTTTGTATACCTTTGCAACATAAAGTATTAAAAATATTGACTGAATTCTACATGGGTTTCATACATAGATAAAATGATTAAAACTTATAAATACCTATAGATTTTTATGATTCTGTCGGAATGTCAATATTTAATCTTAAATTGTAATCTAATATTGATTAATAGCTTTAAATATATATATATATATATATATATATATATATATATATCGTCCGGGGTAATTTTGGATGTTTGTAACGGGTTATTTTCACTAAATACAAGTGATGTGCATGTAACTTCAAACGATTTTTTATATTACTTGCTAACTGTAAGTATTATATTGGGCAAAGTGGTGATGTACGTGGCTCTTGGCTCATAAAATGTTAAGATAAGTTCATAATATATGCCCCTGTATTTTCTCCTCACGACGTTCCTTTTTGGTATATCCTATATACTATATGGATCTGTGAGCGAAACTTTATCTTTCACAAATAAATTCCGCACTTTGTGACATAACCTTGTTTCATAGCGACCAAAAACGTGTTTGCTCTGTGGTGCAGTTACGAAGTAGGTTAATTTAGAGGGATAGTGAATTGGTCTTCCACGGAGCCACCACCAAATCGGTCATGCGTGTCACCAGTCAGACCACAGTCAGCCAACAGAGAACGTGTCCTTTGTTCTTTAATTAGGGAAGTCAGCCTGCACAATCATGTGTATACATGTCTGCGACAAGCTCTCTGATCCGCTGTATCCGTGCATAGCGTCACAGTTCCGTTACAGATATGTTATAGTACACGGCTGCTGTGAGCGGACATAAAGACACGGGAAAGTCACGGTTAAACCCGCATTCTCCTGTTTACAACACGACCTTCATGTTTTCACAATCAGACTTGCTAAAGAATCACCATGTTCTCGACAAGTTTGACCCTCGTAGGATTCATACTGTTAATATTATCTGGAGTATCATACCAACTGCCATGTGAGAACAACACAACTATTTTGGATATGTCACATCTATGTGGAAGTTGTTATAATCGTTGCGGGAGAGATGTAAATATCAACGCTAACAAGCAGTGCTCCTCTGACCATATGTGTAAGTTCTTCGGTGACTGCTGCAGTGACTTTAAAGGGAGCTGTTGGAAACAGTGGCAAATTGGAAATAATTGGATATCTGAAGTCATCGACGTAGGCTCTGCTACTTGTGTTCATAAGCTCATTGGTGAGAAGACGACACTTCAGAGTGGTACTATGATGACGTCATCATGTAGCTCAAACGAGCAGGCGTGTCGAAGAACATAGGACAGTTTATACAGTGTGATCCCAATAATTAAGCTGTTTGACGTTTGGGGTAAATGTTGGTAACAAAACTAGATTTATCTTGTTACTTGCTTTACCTAGTATCAGATACGTAGATAAAGGGGATTTTATAAGCCATATCAGGACTTAAATTACGCTAGGACTCAAAACACACTATTACACGTTCATGCACACATATAAATGAACCCGAATCGGTCATATAACGCTGAAACAAAAAACATGGTAAGAAAAAACGAATTTCATAAAATTTATTTTATAAAACACCAGTGATACAACTTTTGTGCTGCGTTGCATTTTCAAGTTGGAGGAAATTCCGGTACACGTGATTACTTCAGCAAAATCACGTGACTCCACAGCCGACATAAATGTAAAATGCAATACACCTCCAAGTCTATATATATATATATATATATATATATATATATATATATATTATTAACACACCTTAGTTAATATACCGGATTGGGTGTGTATATTTCTATCCTGAAATCACGATGATAAATTCCCTGGTAACGCCTACATCAGTAGGTAAAATTATATGAACAATAGTAATAAAGGTAACATGCACGTGGGTTTTCCACGCATAAACAACTGACACTATCATACGACGACGTAGGTATGGCAAATCGGTGCGACATTAAATTCAGTGAATATTATACACATCAAGTAGCAGTAAATACAGTAGTTATATATGTGTGTAAAGAAGCATGCGATAATAAGCAAAAAATCAACGTCAACAACAAAAGAAAAACGGAATGAAGCACAAAGTACATACATATGGCGCCCTCTGGCGGCGGAGAGGGTAACTAAAATCAAAAGGCGCACATACATGGTATGCCCTCTATCGGCGCTGAGGGTAACTAAATACATTATCGCCATGTGAAACCAGTAAGAACACTTAAAACTTTCAAACTATTAATTTATTAAAAGTTAACAAGCAGTTATTCTGAGGACTCAGCGCTTTTTGAAGTACAATGGGGAGAGGGGTTTGCAAAGAAAGCTTAAAAAAAGAGATCATAGAATAAAATGCATTTCATTGTATCATTAACATTATCCATAACGTTTCACTCCACTACCCGTTTATCATAGAAAGCTTTGATATATATATATATATATATATATATATTATATAAATATATATATTATATATATATATATATAAATATATATATATATTGTCATGTATGTTCAAATCGTATTTACAACATAGTTTCCCCAACGGTTGGTAAAGCGCTGAGGCTTTCGACACTCACATGCATACAATTACCCGAACTAAGTGAACAGAGCTCTTTACCTTGCCAACGGAAAGACTGGAGTACCAAGTGTCTGGGGGTCAGAGATCACCGTCCATCATTCACAAATACTGATGAATATATTTGTAAGTAATTTTTAACTATTCTATAGGAATGTTAGACAGCTTGGGGGGGGGGGCAAGTTTACATATATGTATTAACGATACTCCTGATAAACTGAGAACGTTAACTTCTCCTTCAAGCATGCGCACTGCGCGTAACTGTCATCTGCTGGGTTGGGCCAAGTGAACAAGCAATGCAATTTAGTTGGACGAAACGAGATACTTCCGTTATACTCCAAGGGTAACATAAGACCAAATGCTAATATCAAAGACCCGAACACTTAGTGTCAGATGACACCAACAGATGTCGCTGGTGAGTTCAAAATAGTCTGTAATAGAGAAAGAACCGTTTGAGAGCGAATGTCACATACACAAGAAGTTCATGAAAGAGATGATGAGATGAGCGGACTCGAAAAGGCTGGCCCGCAAGTACGAGCCGATCTCTGTATGACGATGGTATGGACATAATACCATAACTACAATGAAATTACAATGATAACAGCCTAGTAATAGTGAATATAACCTTCGAGGGAAACTGCATTAGTTTAAAGCCTTGCTGGTCAGATCTTGTGGATCTTGTCTGATCGACCCCCTCTCTAATAAGACCATCTGTGAATTAAGACCACCTTTGGCCCTTCTTATACACAAGTTTTAAAATATATATTTTACTGTATATGGAAACAAAAAAAAATCAAAGAAAATAGGGGCTGACATACTGGCGGCCCACTTGTGTATGAATGCATCTTGATATACACGAACAACTCTTAAATAACGATTAACCGACGCATTATGGCGATGATGAACAATCGTGTATGGCTATCCCTCAGCTAAAACGTTGTTATAACCTCCAAATGATATTATATGCATAAATGTAGGGGTCGCGTGTAGAATATAATAAATTTTATCCAGGTGGGCAGAACTTCATGAAAAGATTTGTGAAGTTCTTTTTTGTCAATGTCGTTGGTGAAATGATTTATGACGTAGTGCAGCAATGTATGAAATACAGCATTAAACAAATATGAGGATGATCGTGACGTCACCATTATGACGTAATTTTGACGTCACGTTAGAAATAAAACTGACCGCAGCTCAAGAGAAATAAGATACAGAAATATTTCTTATATGGTTATGGTGCAGAATGTTGTTATGAGCACAAATATATTGATGAATGTCATGTCAAATCAAGTATTAACCGGATGAATTTGAGTCGGTCTCTACCCCCAGACGTCTGGAGAACACATAAATGGGACACCACTATGACGTCATACACAGGGAATGACGCACTGAATTCATAAGCTCCATTAAGGTGACGCTACCAGATATCTATACAAAAAATATATCAGCTTTATCTGTTTACTCGGTCCCCCTACACGACCACTCTGCAGACATTTGTGTCCTAAGTATAGTTCATAGAGAGATTCAACAATTGGTAATAGTATTCGGGATCACTCAACTAAAGGTTGATCTAACGGAATGAAATCTTGACATGGTCCGGGCAGAAGCCCCTTAAAATTTTGCTCTTGATCTACACAAATACACAATTCCCAACATGCTCCTAATGATGTTCACCAAAGAGAACAGCAGCAATGGATGTTATGAAGAAAACAATCAGAGCATATTTCCGAGAAATCAAACAAACACCATACTGCGGTCGAATAAACTTCAGTCTCTTTATTATTGGAAAACTGTTTTCATATTTCTGGCACAATTGGGTGAATATTGTAACAGTTAGACATACATCATACATGAATTACTTATACAACATCATAACATAATACAACAACATACAACATAACAATTAAATAATAATGGCAGCGTAAGATTGAGATGCAACGGAAATCTAATTGAATGAAATCAAGACCGGGTCCGGGCGAGGTTATTCGGGTTGAACCCTTACAAACTCACACACGCATGCGGATTTCCATTTGTATTTAATGCAGCGCGTTAGGGGTAGCGCCTTGTTACCTAGATGTTAGTGTATTATTTGACTTGTAATAAAATATTCCTTTTAAGACTTGTTTTTTTTTATTTATTTTCATGGATCAGTCCCTACAGCTTCACATATTTTATGAATATTCGTATTTGATGTGGCATTAGTCGAGCTCCTAGACCTTAGTACTGACCATTTCCTCGATTTCTCTTTGACAGCGTAACGTATCCGAACTGTACACATCGATCCAAGCACCAGGAAGAAACCCTGAGAAGCATTCAATATAACAGCAAGAAAGTCCAGCACAATGTGCCTCCCAACTTCTGCTATAATAAACATAACCCACGATACTCCCATCAGTACGAACAGGTTTAAATAAAGAGGAATATTAAAGCTAGTTTTGTCTGATTTTCTGTTGACACTTGATCTTGATCTGCACAAATACACAATTGCCAACATGAACATAAAGATGTTCACTAACAGAGCGGCAGCAATAGGTGTTATGAAGAAAACAATCAGAGAATATTTCTGTGAAATCCAACAAACGTTAACACCATACTGTGGTCGAAAGGTCTCTGCATTAGTTGTGTGGTTCACAATGATAGCTATTGCTACAATTATAGTTGGAGTTCCCCATGAAAATAATGAACTGTAGAGGAATATGCTCTGTCGGCCACTAACCTTAGATAAATTAGCACTCAGCCAAAGCATGTGTAAAATACCGACAGCGACCGACGACATCCAGGCGAACATAGCAAGGAAGGACCAGTGCATGAACACGCCGATTATGTAGCAAAACGTGTGACCTTTTGCAATGTATGGGAAAATCAGCAAACATATTAAAACAAGACACATTGAAATGGCTAAACTGGTTTGCACACGGCCCGCTGACTGCCAGAACTCCTTCAACAGGAAGTGAAATATGATGCGCACGCATAGGGAAATGATTGACAAAGACATCAAACAAATAGTTAAAATTCCAAGTGCCCCCTTGGCGTTTACATTCGGCTCAATATATTCCGTCACTTCTCGACACACCATTGCCGAACCATTTTGTATGTAAAATCGAGGCTTCCTAAATACCCGCTCTGACTTGTTCAGAATAAGAAAACTCTCATTAAACAGGATGAATTCAGACGGTTGGTATGCTAAGTATGTACAATTTACCATAAAATTGAATGTCACATTCAGAATTTGTTCCTTAGGCAAACCAAGTTCAGGGAGATGATCTCGAAGTATGCGGGTAACGTTATATCTCATGGCAGCTATGAAATCCTCCTCTGAATTCTTACTAATATGCATTGTGACTGTGATTCCTAAAGAAGCATTCCTGATGCCGTCTGATGTAATGTACACATTGTGATCCGTAGCATTTTCAATTACTTCTTCGATATAAGAACACTTTTTACAAGTCGGATCATTGATCCACTCTGGGGGAGAGGGAGCGATAATAGGTCGACAATCAAACTCGTCCCACTTTTGATTTTCCGGACATTCTGGCTCCGCGACCTTATTATTTCTGACTTGAAGTCCATCAGATGGGTCGAAATTAAACACGATTTGAAATCTCGTTGTAGGCGTAATTTCTGAACCACCTGGACCTGGTCGACCGCTTTGACCAGGAAGACCTGGTGAATCATCTAGTACAGGCGGAAAAGGTTCACAATGCTCACATTGTTCCGTAGATTTATCTACACAAACGGTACAACAAATGTTGTTGTGCATGCGCCACCCCTCGGGTTTATAATCTTCACCAAATCGATCACATGAATAAGAAACGTCACAAGCCGTGTGACAATTATACAATGCTTTGTTTTTACAAATGCGCAGGTCATTGAGATTTGCCGGAGGGACAAACATGACCTCACATCCTTTATCTACAAGGTCTCGTAGAGGTGAAACGGGAACTCTGCTGGTTACATTTCGTGTTATATCCCCCGATTCCCCGGTACAGCTGATACTTGCATGCCAGGGTATAATCTTCTTATAATTTACGGAATTACATACCGCACATCTCACATTGGTGTAATGTAGTCCAGTAGCGCTGTCCATGACGGGGATCACACTGTATAAACTGTCCCAGGTTCTTCGACACGCCTGCTCGTTTGAGCTGCATGATGACGTCATCATAGTACCACTTTGAAGTGTCGTCTTCTCACCAATGAGCTTATGAACACAAGTAGCAGAGTCTACGTCGCTGACTTTAGATATCCAATTATTTCCCATTTGCCACTGTTTCGAACAGCTTCCTTTAAAGTCACTGCAGCAGTCACCGAAGAATTTACACATATGGTCACAGGAGCACTGCTGGTAATCCATTAAATTTGCAACTCTCCCGCAACGATTATAACAACTTCCACAAAGATGTGACATATCCAAAATAGTTGTGTTGTTCTCACATGGCAGTTGGTATGATATTCCAGATAATATTAACAGTATGAATCCTACGAGGGTCAAACTTGTCGAGAACATGGTGATTCTTTAGCAAGTCTGATTGTGAAAAAATGAAGGTCGTGTTGTAAACAGGAGTATGCGGGTTTAACCGTGACTTCCCCGTGTCTTTATGTCCGCTCACAGCAGCCGTGTACTATAACATATCTGTAACGGAACTGCGACGCTATGCACGGATACAGCGGATCAGAGAGCTTTTCGCTGACATGTATACACATGATTGTGCAGGCTGACTTCCCTAATTAAAGAACAAAGGACACGTTCTCTGTTGGCTGACTGTGGGCTGACTGGTGACACGCATGACCGATTTGATGGTGGGTCCGTGGAAGACCAATTCACTGTCCCTCTAATTAACCTACTTCGTAACTGCACCACAGAGCAAACACGTTTTGGGTCGCTTTGAAACAAGGTTATGTCACAAATTGGGGAATTTATTTGTGAAAGATAAAGTTTCGCTTACAGATCCATAAAGTATATAGCATATACCAAAAAGGATCGTCGTGAGGAGAAAATACAAGGGCATATATTATGAACTTATATTAACATTTTATGAGCCAAGAGCCACGTACATCGCCGCTATGCCCTATAATACTTACAGTTAGCACGTAATAAAATAAATCGTTTGAAGTTACATTTGCATCACTTGTTTTTAGTGAAAATTACCCGTTACATATATATATATATATAAAGTAATTAATAATTATTAGTTAACAATTTAAGATTAAATATTGACATTTCCGACAGAATAATAAAAATCTATAGGTTTTTATAAGTTTTAATTATTTCATTAAACGTTATGAAATAATTAAAATTTTAGATAATTGAACAACTTAGAGAACACTGTATAAGTTCTACGATGGTCAGATAATTTGTGCGGTCTAATTTTGAAAAAATACTATCTTCCCTTGCAAGGGCAATAGTTATGTTCTTTCAGGGCCACAAAATTTATGTAAATATAATATGAACGTATTTATTTTACATGGATTATACAAATAATTATAATAACTAATTGAGGCACTCTCCATGGCTCAGGTGGTAAAGTTAGGTAGTGTCAAGAGGTGGAGGAAACCGGAAAACACCGGTGAAAACCGCGGGTCGGCAGCGGAGAGAGCGGAGCGTCTTACCTCTCGACTGTCAAGGTCCCCGTATGTACAATGTACAAGCCTTGAAAAATTTAATTATAATTGAAATAATATCCAGTAATGTCCATTTTGTAAATTGTATGCATTGTGTTTGATGTGATCCAGTACAAAATGTATTAAATGTGTTTTGTATACCTTTGCAACATAAAGTATTAAAAATATTGACTGAATTCTACATGGGTTTCATACATAGATAAAATGATTAAAACTTATAAATACCTATAGATTTTTATGATTCTGTCTGAATGTCAATATTTAATCTTAAATTGTAATCTAATATTGATTAATAGCTTTAATATATATATATATATATATATATATATATATATATATATATATATATATATCGTCCGGGGTAATTTTGGATGTTTGTAACGGGTTATTTTCACTAAATACAAGTGATGTGCATGTAACTTCAAACGATTTTTTATATTACTTGCTAACTGTAAGTATTATATTGGGCAAAGTGGTGATGTACGTGGCTCTTGGCTCATAAAATGTTAAGATAAGTTCATAATATATGCCCCTGTATTTTCTCCTCACGACGTTCCTTTTTGGTATATCCTATATACTATATGGATCTGTGAGCGAAACTTTATCTTTCACAAATAAATTCCGCACTTTGTGACATAACCTTGTTTCATAGCGACCAAAAACGTGTTTGCTCTGTGGTGCAGTTACGAAGTAGGTTAATTTAGAGGGATAGTGAATTGGTCTTCCACGGAGCCACCACCAAATCGGTCATGCGTGTCACCAGTCAGACCACAGTCAGCCAACAGAGAACGTGTCCTTTGTTCTTTAATTAGGGAAGTCAGCCTGCACAATCATGTGTATACATGTCTGCGACAAGCTCTCTGATCCGCTGTATCCGTGCATAGCGTCACAGTTCCGTTACAGATATGTTATAGTACACGGCTGCTGTGAGCGGACATAAAGACACGGGAAAGTCACGGTTAAACCCGCATTCTCCTGTTTACAACACGACCTTCATGTTTTCACAATCAGACTTGCTAAAGAATCACCATGTTCTCGACAAGTTTGACCCTCGTAGGATTCATACTGTTAATATTATCTGGAGTATCATACCAACTGCCATGTGAGAACAACACAACTATTTTGGATATGTCACATCTATGTGGAAGTTGTTATAATCGTTGCGGGAGAGATGTAAATATCAACGCTAACAAGCAGTGCTCCTCTGACCATATGTGTAAGTTCTTCGGTGACTGCTGCAGTGACTTTAAAGGGAGCTGTTGGAAACAGTGGCAAATTGGAAATAATTGGATATCTGAAGTCATCGACGTAGGCTCTGCTACTTGTGTTCATAAGCTCATTGGTGAGAAGACGACACTTCAGAGTGGTACTATGATGACGTCATCATGTAGCTCAAACGAGCAGGCGTGTCGAAGAACATAGGACAGTTTATACAGTGTGATCCCAATAATTAAGCTGTTTGACGTTTGGGGTAAATGTTGGTAACAAAACTAGATTTATCTTGTTACTTGCTTTACCTAGTATCAGATACGTAGATAAAGGGGATTTTATAAGCCATATCAGGACTTAAATTACGCTAGGACTCAAAACACACTATTACACGTTCATGCACACATATAAATGAACCCGAATCGGTCATATAACGCTGAAACAAAAAACATGGTAAGAAAAAACGAATTTCATAAAATTTATTTGATAAAACACCAGTGATACAACTTTTGTGCTGCGTTGCATTTTCAAGTTGGAGGAAATTCCGGTACACGTGATTACTTCAGCAAAATCACGTGACTCCACAGCCGACATAAATGTAAAATGCAATACACCTCCAAGTCTATATATATATATATATATATATATATATATATATATATATATTATTAACACACCTTAGTCAATATACCGGATTGGGTGTGTATATTTCTATCCTGAAATCACGATGATAAATTCCCTGGTAACGCCTACTTCAGTAGGTAAAATTATATGAACAATAGTAATAAAGGTAACATGCACGTGGGTTTTCCACGCATAAACAACTGACACTATCATACGACGACGTATGTATGGCAAATCGGTGCGACATTAAATTCAGTGAATATTATACACATCAAGTAGCAGTAAATACAGTAGTTATATATGTGTGTAAAGAAGCATGCGATAATAAGCAAAAAATCAACGTCAACAACAAAAGAAAAACGGAATGAAGCACAAAGTACATACATATGGCGCCCTCTGGCGGCGGAGAGGGTAACTAAAATCAAAAGGCGCACATACATGGTATGCCCTCTATCGGCGCTGAGGGTAACTAAATACATTTTCGCCATGTGAAACCAGTAAGAACACTTAAAACTTTCAAACTATTAATTTATTAAAAGTTAACAAGCAGTTATTCTGAGGACTCAGCGCTTTTTGAAGTACAATGGGGAGAGGGGTTTGCAAAGAAAGCTAAAAAAAAAGAGATCATAGAATAAAATGCATTTCATTGTATCATTAACATTATCCATAACGTTTCACTCCACTACCCGTTTATCATAGAAAGCTTTGATATATATATATATATATATATATATATATATTATATAAATATATATATTATATATATATATATATATATAATTATATATATATATTGTCATGTATGTTCAAATCGTATTTACAACATAGTTTCCCCAACGGTTGGTAAAGCGCTGAGGCTTTCGACACTCACATGCATACAATTACCCGAACTAAGTGAACAGAGCTCTTTACCTTGCCAACGGAAAGACTGGAGTACCAAGTGTCTGGGGGTCAGAGATCACCGTCCATCATTCACAAATACTGATGAATATATTTGTAAGTAATTTTTAACTATTCTATAGGAAGTTAGACAGCTTGGGGGGGGGGGGCAAGTTTACATATATGTATTAACGATACTCCTGATAAACTGAGAACGTTAACTTCTCCTTCAAGCATGCGCACTGCGCGTAACTGTCGTCTGCTGGGTTGGGCCAAGTGAACAAGCAATGCAATTTAGTTGGACGAAACGAGATACTTCCGTAATACTCCAAGGGTAACATAAGACCAAATGCTAATATCAAAGACCCGAACACTTAGTGTCAGATGACACCAACAGATGTCGCTGGTGAGTTCAAAATAGTCTGTAATAGAGAAAGAACCGTTTGAGAGCGAATGTCACATACACAAGAAGTTCATGAAAGAGATGATGAGATGAGCGGACTCGAAAAGGCTGGCCCGCAAGTACGAGCCGATCTCTGTATGACGATGGTATGGACATAATACCATAACTACAATGAAATTACAATGATAACAGCCTAGTAATAGTGAATATAACCTTCGAGGGAAACTGCATTAGTTTAAAGCCTTGCTGGTCAGATCTTGTGGATCTTGTCTGATCGACCCCCTCTCTAATAAGACCATCTGTGAATTAAGACCACCTTTGGCCCTTCTTATACACAAGTTTTAAAATATATATTTTACTGTATATGGAAACAAAAAAAAAAATCAAAGAAAATAGGGGCTGACATACTGGCGGCCCACTTGTGTATGAATGCATCTTGATATACACGAACAACTCTTAAATAACGATTAACCGACGCATTATGGCGATGATGAACAATCGTGTATGGCTATCCCTGAGCTAAAACGTTGTTATAACCTCCAAATGATATCATATGCATAAATGTAGGGGTCGCATGTAGAATATAATAAATTTTATCCAGGTGGGCAGAACTTCATGAAAAGATTTGTGAAGTTCTTTTTTGTCAATGTCGTTGGTGAAATGATTTATGACGTAGTGCAGCAATGTATGAAATACAGCATTAAACAAATATGAGGATGATCGTGACGTCACCATTATGACGTAATTTTGACGTCACGTTAGAAATAAAACTGACCGCAGCTCAAGAGAAATAAGATACAGAAATATTTCTTATATGGTTATGGTGCAGAATGTTGTTATGAGCACAAATATATTGATGAATGTCATGTCAAATCAAGTATTAACCGGATGAATTTGAGTCGGTCTCTACCCCCAGACGTCTGGAGAACACATAAATGGGACACCACTATGACGCCATACACAGGGAATGACGCACTGAATTCATAAGCTCCATTAAGGTGACGCTACCAGATATCTATACAAAAAATATATCAGCTTTATCTGTTAACTCGGTCCCCCTACACGACCACTCTGCAGACATTTGTGTCCTAAGTATAGTTCATAGAGAGATTCAACAATTGGTAATAGTATTCGGGATCACTCAACTAAAGGTTGATCTAACGGAATGAAATCTTGACATGGTCCGGGCAGAAGCCCCTTAAAATTTTGCTCTTGATCTACACAAATACACAATTCCCAACATGCTCCTAATGATGTTCACCAAAGAGAACAGCAGCAATGGATGTTATGAAGAAAACAATCAGAACATATTTCCGAGAAATCAAACAAACACCATACTGCGGTCGAATAAACTTCAGTCTCTTTATTATTGGAAAACTGTTTTCATATTTCTGGCACAATTGGGTGAATATTGTAACAGTTAGACATACATCATACATGAATTACTTATACAACATCATAACATAATACAACAACATACAACATAACAATTAAATAATAATGGCAGCGTAAGATTGAGATGCAACGGAAATCTAATTGAATGAAATCAAGACCGGGTCCGGGCGAGGTTATTCGGGTTGAACCCTTACAAACTCACACACGCATGCGGATTTCCATTTGTATTTAATGCAGCGCGTTAGGGGTAGCGCCTTGTTACCTAGATGTTAGTGTATTATTTGACTTGTAATAAAATATTCCTTTTAAGACTTGTTTTTTTTTATTTATTTTCATGGATCAGTCCCTACAGCTTCACATATTTTATGAATATTCGTATTTGATGTGGCATTAGTCGAGCTCCTAGACCTTAGTACTGACCATTTCCTCGATTTCTCTTTGACAGCGTAACGTATCCGAACTGTACACATCGATCCAAGCACCAGGAAGAAACCCTGAGAAGCATTCAATATAACAGCAAGAAAGTCCAGCACAATGTGCCTCCCAACTTCTGCTATAATAAACATAACCCACGATACTCCCATCAGTACGAACAGGTTTAAATAAAGAGGAATATTAAAGCTAGTTTTGTCTGATTTTCTGTTGATACTTGATCTTGATCTGCACAAATACACAATTGCCAACATGAACATAAAGATGTTCACTAACAGAGCGGCAGCAATAGGTGTTATGAAGAAAACAATCAGAGAATATTTCTGTGAAATCCAACAAACGTTAACACCATACTGTGGTCGAAAGGTCTCTGCATTAGTTGTGTGGTTCACAATGATAGCTATTGCTACAATTATAGTTGGAGTTCCCCATGAAAATAATGAACAGTGCTCTGTCGGCCACTAACCTTAGATAAATTAGCACTCAGCCAAAGCATGTGTAAAATACCGACAGCGACCGACGACATCCAGGCGAACATAGCAAGGAAGGACCAGTGCATGAACACGCCGATTATGTAGCAAAACGTGTGACCTTTTGCAATGTATGGGAAAATCAGCAAACATATTAAAACAAGACACATTGAAATGGCTAAACTGGTTTGCACACGGCCCGCTGACTGCCAGAACTCCTTCAACAGGAAGTGAAATATGATGCGCACGCATAGGGAAATGATTGACAAAGACATCAAACAAATAGTTAAAATTCCCAGTGCCCCCTTGGCGTTTACATTCGGCTCAATATATTCCGTCACTTCTCGACACACCATTGCCGAACCATTTTGTATGTAAAATCGAGGCTTCCTAAATACCCGCTCTGACTTGTTCAGAATAAGAAAACTCTCATTAAACAGGATGAATTCAGACGGTTGGTATGCTAAGTATGTACAATTTACCATAAAATTGAATGTCACATTCAGAATTTGTTCCTTAGGCAAACCAAGTTCAGGGAGATGATCTCGAAGTATGCGGGTAACGTTATATCTCATGGCAGCTATGAAATCCTCCTCTGAATTCTTACTAATATGCATTGTGACTGTGATTCCTAAAGAAGCATTCCTGATGCCGTCTGATGTAATGTACACATTGTGATCCGTAGCATTTTCAATTACTTCTTCGATATAAGAACACTTTTTACAAGTCGGATCATTGATCCACTCTGGGGGAGAGGGAGCGATAATAGGTCGACAATCAAACTCGTCCCACTTTTGATTTTCCGGACATTCTGGCTCCGCGACCTTATTATTTCTGACTTGAAGTCCATCAGATGGGTCGAAATTAAACACGATTTGAAATCTCGTTGTAGGCGTAATTTCTGAACCACCTGGACCTGGTCGACCGCTTTGACCAGGAAGACCTGGTGAATCATCTAGTACAGGCGGAAAAGGTTCACAATGCTCACATTGTTCCGTAGATTTATCTACACAAACGGTACAACAAATGTTGTTGTGCATGCGCCACCCCTCGGGTTTATAATCTTCACCAAATCGATCACATGAATAAGAAACGTCACAAGCCGTGTGACAATTATACAATGCTTTGTTTTTACAAATGCGCAGGTCATTGAGATTTGCCGGAGGGACAAACATGACCTCACATCCTTTATCTACAAGGTCTCGTAGAGGTGAAACGGGAACTCTGCTGGTTACATTTCGTGTTATATCCCCCGATTCCCCGGTACAGCTGATACTTGCATGCCAGGGTATAATCTTCTTATAATTTACGGAATTACATACCGCACATCTCACATTGGTGTAATGTAGTCCAGTAGCGCTGTCCATGACGGGGATCACACTGTATAAACTGTCCCAGGTTCTTCGACACGCCTGCTCGTTTGAGCTGCATGATGACGTCATCATAGTACCACTTTGAAGTGTCGTCTTCTCACCAATGAGCTTATGAACACAAGTAGCAGAGTCTACGTCGCTGACTTTAGATATCCAATTATTTCCCATTTGCCACTGTTTCGAACAGCTTCCTTTAAAGTCACTGCAGCAGTCACCGAAGAATTTACACATATGGTCACAGGAGCACTGCTGGTAATCCATTAAATTTGCAACTCTCCCGCAACGATTATAACAACTTCCACATAGATGTGACATATCCAAAATAGTTGTGTTGTTCTCACATGGCAGTTGGTATGATATTCCAGATAATATTAACAGTATGAATCCTACGAGGGTCAAACTTGTCGAGAACATGGTGATTCTTTAGCAAGTCTGATTGTGAAAAAATGAAGGTCGTGTTGTAAACAGGAGTATGCGGGTTTAACCGTGACTTCCCCGTGTCTTTATGTCCGCTCACAGCAGCCGTGTACTATAACATATCTGTAACGGAACTGCGACCCTATGCACGGATACAGCGGATCAGAGAGCTTGTCGCAGACATGTATACACATGATTGTGCAGGCTGACTTCCCTAATTAAAGAACAAAGGACACGTTCTCTGTTGGCTGACTGTGGGCTGACTGGTGACACGCATGACCGATTTGATGGTGGGTCCGTGGAAGACCAATTCACTGTCCCTCTAATTAACCTACTTCGTAACTGCACCACAGAGCAAACACGTTTTGGGTCGCTTTGAAACAAGGTTATGTCACAAATTGGGGAATTTATTTGTGAAAGATAAAGTTTCGCTCACAGATCCATAAAGTATATAGCATATACCAAAAAGGATCGTCGTGAGGAAAAAATACAAGGGCATATATTATGAACTTATATTAACATTTTATGAGCCAAGAGCCACGTACATCGCCGCTATGCCCTATAATACTTACAGTTAGCACGTAATAAAATAAATCGTTTGAAGTTACATTTGCATCACTTGTTTTTATTGAAAATTACCCGTTACATATATATATATATATATATAAAGTAATTAATAATTATTAGTTAACAATTTAAGATTAAATATTGACATTTCCGACAGAATAATAAAAATCTATAGGTTTTTATAAGTTTTAATCATTTCATTAAACGTTATGAAATAATTAAAATTTTAGATAATTGAACAACTTAGAGAACACTGTATAAGTTCTACGATGGTCAGATAATTTGTGCGGTCTAATTTTGAAAAAATACTATCTTCCCTTGCAAGGGCAATAGTTATGTTCTTTCAGGGCCACAAAATTTATGTAAATATAATATGAACGTATTTATTTTACATGGATTATACAAATAATTATAATAACTAATTGAGGCACTCTCCATGGCTCAGGTGGTAAAGTTAGGTAGTGTCAAGAGGTGGAGGAAACCGGAAAACACCGGTGAAAACCGCGAGTCGGCAGCGGAGAGAGCGGAGCGTCTTACCTCTCGACTGTCAAGGTCCCCGTATGTACAATGTACAAGCCTTGAAAAATTTAATTATAATTGAAATAATATCCAGTAATGTCCATTTTGTAAATTGTATGCATTGTGTTTGATGTGATCCAGTACAAAATGTATTAAATGTGTTTTGTATACCTTTGCAACATAAAGTATTAAAAATATTGACTGAATTCTACATGGGTTTCATACATAGATAAAATGATTAAAACTTATAAATACCTATAGATTTTTATGATTCTGTCGGAATGTCAATATTTAATCTTAAATTGTAATCTAATATTGATTAATAGCTTTAAATATATATATATATATATATATATATATATATATATATATATATCGTCCGGGGTAATTTTGGATGTTTGTAACGGGTTATTTTCACTAAATACAAGTGATGTGCATGTAACTTCAAACGATTTTTTATATTACTTGCTAACTGTAAGTATTATATTGGGCAAAGTGGTGATGTACGTGGCTCTTGGCTCATAAAATGTTAAGATAAGTTCATAATATATGCCCCTGTATTTTCTCCTCACGACGTTCCTTTTTGGTATATCCTATATACTATATGGATCTGTGAGCGAAACTTTATCTTTCACAAATAAATTCCGCACTTTGTGACATAACCTTGTTTCATAGCGACCAAAAACGTGTTTGCTCTGTGGTGCAGTTACGAAGTAGGTTAATTTAGAGGGATAGTGAATTGGTCTTCCACGGAGCCACCACCAAATCGGTCATGCGTGTCACCAGTCAGACCACAGTCAGCCAACAGAGAACGTGTCCTTTGTTCTTTAATTAGGGAAGTCAGCCTGCAAAATCATGTGTATACATGTCTGCGACAAGCTCTCTGATCCGCTGTATCCGTGCATAGCGTCACAGTTCCGTTACAGATATGTTATAGTACACGGCTGCTGTGAGCGGACATAAAGACACGGGAAAGTCACGGTGAAACCCGCATTCTCCTGTTTACAACACGACCTTCATGTTTTCACAATCAGACTTGCTAAAGAATCACCATGTTCTCGACAAGTTTGACCCTCGTAGGATTCATACTGTTAATATTATCTGGAGTATCATACCAACTGCCATGTGAGAACAACACAACTATTTTGGATATGTCACATCTATGTGGAAGTTGTTATAATCGTTGCGGGAGAGATGTAAATATCAACGCTAACAAGCAGTGCTCCTCTGACCATATGTGTAAGTTCTTCGGTGACTGCTGCAGTGACTTTAAAGGGAGCTGTTGGAAACAGTGGCAAATTGGAAATAATTGGATATCTGAAGTCATCGACGTAGGCTCTGCTACTTGTGTTCATAAGCTCATTGGTGAGAAGACGACACTTCAGAGTGGTACTATGATGACGTCATCATGTAGCTCAAACGAGCAGGCGTGTCGAAGAACATAGGACAGTTTATACAGTGTGATCCCAATAATTAAGCTGTTTGACGTTTGGGGTAAATGTTGGTAACAAAACTAGATTTATCTTGTTACTTGCTTTACCTAGTATCAGATACGTAGATAAAGGGGATTTTATAAGCCATATCAGGACTTAAATTACGCTAGGACTCAAAACACACTATTACACGTTCATGCACACATATAAATGAACCCGAATCGGTCATATAACGCTGAAACAAAAAACATGGTAAGAAAAAACGAATTTCATAAAATTTATTTGATAAAACACCAGTGATACAACTTTTGTGCTGCGTTGCATTTTCAAGTTGGAGGAAATTCCGGTACACGTGATTACTTCAGCAAAATCACGTGACTCCACAGCCGACATAAATGTAAAATGCAATACACCTCCAAGTCTATATATATATATATATATATATATATATATATATATATATATATATATATTATTAACACACCTTAGTTAATATACCGGATTGGGTGTGTATATTTCTATCCTGAAATCACGATGATAAATTCCCTGGTAACGCCTACATCAGTAGGTAAAATTATATGAACAATAGTAATAAAGGTAACATGCACGTGGGTTTTCCACGCATAAACAACTGACACTATCATACGACGACGTAGGTATGGCAAATCGGTGCGACATTAAATTCAGTGAATATTATACACATCAAGTAGCAGTAAATACAGTAGTTATATATGTGTGTAAAGAAGCATGCGATAATAAGCAAAAAATCAACGTCAACAACAAAAGAAAAACGGAATGAAGCACAAAGTACATACATATGGCGCCCTCTGGCGGCGGAGAGGGTAACTAAAATCAAAAGGCGCACATACATGGTATGCCCTCTATCGGCGCTGAGGGTAACTAAATACATTATCGCCATGTGAAACCAGTAAGAACACTTAAAACTTTCAAACTATTAATTTATTAAAAGTTAACAAGCAGTTATTCTGAGGACTCAGCGCTTTTTGAAGTACAATGGGGAGAGGGGTTTGCAAAGAAAGCTTAAAAAAAAGAGATCATAGAATAAAATGCATTTCATTGTATCATTAACATTATCCATAACGTTTCACTCCACTACCCGTTTATCATAGAAAGCTTTGATATATATATATATATATATATATATATATATATATATATATATTATATAAATATATATATTATATATATATATATAAATATATATATATATTGTCATGTATGTTCAAATCGTATTTACAACATAGTTTCCCCAACGGTTGGTAAAGCGCTGAGGCTTTCGACACTCACATGCATACAATTACCCGAACTAAGTGAACAGAGCTCTTTACCTTGCCAACGGAAAGACTGGAGTACCAAGTGTCTGGGGGTCAGAGATCACCGTCCATCATTCACAAATACTGATGAATATATTTGTAAGTAATTTTTAACTATTCTATAGGAATGTTAGACAGCTTGGGGGGGGGGGCAAGTTTACATATATGTATTAACGATACTCCTGATAAACTGAGAACGTTAACTTCTCCTTCAAGCATGCGCACTGCGCGTAACTGTCATCTGCTGGGTTGGGCCAAGTGAACAAGCAATGCAATTTAGTTGGACGAAACGAGATACTTCCGTAATACTCCAAGGGTAACATAAGACCAAATGCTAATATCAAAGACCCGAACACTTAGTGTCAGATGACACCAACAGATGTCGCTGGTGAGTTCAAAATAGTCTGTAATAGAGAAAGAACCGTTTGAGAGCGAATGTCACATACACAAGAAGTTCATGAAAGAGATGATGAGATGAGCGGACTCGAAAAGGCTGGCCCGCAAGTACGAGCCGATCTCTGTATGACGATGGTATGGACATAATACCATAACTACAATGAAATTACAATGATAACAGCCTAGTAATAGTGAATATAACCTTCGAGGGAAACTGCATTAGTTTAAAGCCTTGCTGGTCAGATCTTGTGGATCTTGTCTGATCGACCCCCTCTCTAATAAGACCATCTGTGAATTAAGACCACCTTTGGCCCTTCTTATACACAAGTTTTAAAATATATATTTTACTGTATATGGAAACAAAAAAAAATCAAAGAAAATAGGGGCTGACATACTGGCGGCCCACTTGTGTATGAATGCATCTTGATATACACGAACAACTCTTAAATAACGATTAACCGACGCATTATGGCGATGATGAACAATCGTGTATGGCTATCCCTCAGCTAAAACGTTGTTATAACCTCCAAATGATATTATATGCATAAATGTAGGGGTCGCGTGTAGAATATAATAAATTTTATCCAGGTGGGCAGAACTTCATGAAAAGATTTGTGAAGTTCTTTTTTGTCAATGTCGTTGGTGAAATGATTTATGACGTAGTGCAGCAATGTATGAAATACAGCATTAAACAAATATGAGGATGATCGTGACGTCACCATTATGACGTAATTTTGACGTCACGTTAGAAATAAAACTGACCGCAGCTCAAGAGAAATAAGATACAGAAATATTTCTTATATGGTTATGGTGCAGAATGTTGTTATGAGCACAAATATATTGATGAATGTCATGTCAAATCAAGTATTAACCGGATGAATTTGAGTCGGTCTCTACCCCCAGACGTCTGGAGAACACATAAATGGGACACCACTATGACGTCATACACAGGGAATGACGCACTGAATTCATAAGCTCCATTAAGGTGACGCTACCAGATATCTATACAAAAAATATATCAGCTTTATCTGTTTACTCGGTCCCCCTACACGACCACTCTGCAGACATTTGTGTCCTAAGTATAGTTTATAGAGAGATTCAACAATTGGTAATAGTATTCGGGATCACTCAACTAAAGGTTGATCTAACGGAATGAAATCTTGACATGGTCCGGGCAGAAGCCCCTTAAAATTTTGCTCTTGATCTACACAAATACACAATTCCCAACATGCTCCTAATGATGTTCACCAAAGAGAACAGCAGCAATGGATGTTATGAAGAAAACAATCAGAGCATATTTCCGAGAAATCAAACAAACACCATACTGCGGTCGAATAAACTTCAGTCTCTTTATTATTGGAAAACTGTTTTCATATTTCTGGCACAATTGGGTGAATATTGTAACAGTTAGACATACATCATACATGAATTACTTATACAACATCATAACATAATACAACAACATACAACATAACAATTAAATAATAATGGCAGCGTAAGATTGAGATGCAACGGAAATCTAATTGAATGAAATCAAGACCGGGTCCGGGCGAGGTTATTCGGGTTGAACCCTTACAAACTCACACACGCATGCGGATTTCCATTTGTATTTAATGCAGCGCGTTAGGGGTAGCGCCTTGTTACCTAGATGTTAGTGTATTATTTGACTTGTAATAAAATATTCCTTTTAAGACTTGTTTTTTTTTATTTATTTTCATGGATCAGTCCCTACAGCTTCACATATTTTATGAATATTCGTATTTGATGTGGCATTAGTCGAGCTCCTAGACCTTAGTACTGACCATTTCCTCGATTTCTCTTTGACAGCGTAACGTATCCGAACTGTACACATCGATCCAAGCACCAGGAAGAAACCCTGAGAAGCATTCAATATAACAGCAAGAAAGTCCAGCACAATGTGCCTCCCAACTTCTGCTATAATAAACATAACCCACGATACTCCCATCAGTACGAACAGGTTTAAATAAAGAGGAATATTAAAGCTAGTTTTGTCTGATTTTCTGTTGATACTTGATCTTGATCTGCACAAATACACAATTGCCAACATGAACATAAAGATGTTCACTAACAGAGCGGCAGCAATAGGTGTTATGAAGAAAACAATCAGAGAATATTTCTGTGAAATCCAACAAACGTTAACACCATACTGTGGTCGAAAGGTCTCTGCATTAGTTGTGTGGTTCACAATGATAGCTATTGCTACAATTATAGTTGGAGTTCCCCATGAAAATAATGAACTGTAGAGGAATATGCTCTGTCGGCCACTAACCTTAGATAAATTAGCACTCAGCCAAAGCATGTGTAAAATACCGACAGCGACCGACGACATCCAGGCGAACATAGCAAGGAAGGACCAGTGCATGAACACGCCGATTATGTAGCAAAACGTGTGACCTTTTGCAATGTATGGGAAAATCAGCAAACATATTAAAACAAGACACATTGAAATGGCTAAACTGGTTTGCACACGGCCCGCTGACTGCCAGAACTCCTTCAACAGGAAGTGAAATATGATGCGCACGCATAGGGAAATGATTGACAAAGACATCAAACAAATAGTTAAAATTCCCAGTGCCCCCTTGGCGTTTACATTCGGCTCAATATATTCCGTCACTTCTCGACACACCATTGCCGAACCATTTTGTATGTAAAATCGAGGCTTCCTAAATACCCGCTCTGACTTGTTCAGAATAAGAAAACTCTCATTAAACAGGATGAATTCAGACGGTTGGTATGCTAAGTATGTACAATTTACCATAAAATTGAATGTCACATTCAGAATTTGTTCCTTAGGCAAACCAAGTTCAGGGAGATGATCTCGAAGTATGCGGGTAACGTTATATCTCATGGCAGCTATGAAATCCTCCTCTGAATTCTTACTAATATGCATTGTGACTGTGATTCCTAAAGAAGCATTCCTGATGCCGTCTGATGTAATGTACACATTGTGATCCGTAGCATTTTCAATTACTTCTTCGATATAAGAACACTTTTTACAAGTCGGATCATTGATCCACTCTGGGGGAGAGGGAGCGATAATAGGTCGACAATCAAACTCGTCCCACTTTTGATTTTCCGGACATTCTGGCTCCGCGACCTTATTATTTCTGACTTGAAGTCCATCAGATGGGTCGAAATTAAACACGATTTGAAATCTCGTTGTAGGCGTAATTTCTGAACCACCTGGACCTGGTCGACCGCTTTGACCAGGAAGACCTGGTGAATCATCTAGTACAGGCGGAAAAGGTTCACAATGCTCACATTGTTCCGTAGATTTATCTACACAAACGGTACAACAAATGTTGTTGTGCATGCGCCACCCCTCGGGTTTATAATCTTCACCAAATCGATCACATGAATAAGAAACGTCACAAGCCGTGTGACAATTATACAATGCTTTGTTTTTACAAATGCGCAGGTCATTGAGATTTGCCGGAGGGACAAACATGACCTCACATCCTTTATCTACAAGGTCTCGTAGAGGTGAAACGGGAACTCTGCTGGTTACATTTCGTGTTATATCCCCCGATTCCCCGGTACAGCTGATACTTGCATGCCAGGGTATAATCTTCTTATAATTTACGGAATTACATACCGCACATCTCACATTGGTGTAATGTAGTCCAGTAGCGCTGTCCATGACGGGGATCACACTGTATAAACTGTCCCAGGTTCTTCGACACGCCTGCTCGTTTGAGCTGCATGATGACGTCATCATAGTACCACTTTGAAGTGTCGTCTTCTCACCAATGAGCTTATGAACACAAGTAGCAGAGTCTACGTCGCTGACTTTAGATATCCAATTATTTCCCATTTGCCACTGTTTCGAACAGCTTCCTTTAAAGTCACTGCAGCAGTCACCGAAGAATTTACACATATGGTCACAGGAGCACTGCTGGTAATCCATTAAATTTGCAACTCTCCCGCAACGATTATAACAACTTCCACATAGATGTGACATATCCAAAATAGTTGTGTTGTTCTCACATGGCAGTTGGTATGATATTCCAGATAATATTAACAGTATGAATCCTACGAGGGTCAAACTTGTCGAGAACATGGTGATTCTTTAGCAAGTCTGATTGTGAAAAAATGAAGGTCGTGTTGTAAACAGGAGTATGCGGGTTTAACCGTGACTTCCCCGTGTCTTTATGTCCGCTCACAGCAGCCGTGTACTATAACATATCTGTAACGGAACTGCGACCCTATGCACGGATACAGCGGATCAGAGAGCTTGTCGCAGACATGTATACACATGATTGTGCAGGCTGACTTCCCTAATTAAAGAACAAAGGACACGTTCTCTGTTGGCTGACTGTGGGCTGACTGGTGACACGCATGACCGATTTGATGGTGGGTCCGTGGAAGACCAATTCACTGTCCCTCTAATTAACCTACTTCGTAACTGCACCACAGAGCAAACACGTTTTGGGTCGCTTTGAAACAAGGTTATGTCACAAATTGGGGAATTTATTTGTGAAAGATAAAGTTTCGCTCACAGATCCATAAAGTATATAGCATATACCAAAAAGGATCGTCGTGAGGAAAAAATACAAGGGCATATATTATGAACTTATATTAACATTTTATGAGCCAAGAGCCACGTACATCGCCGCTATGCCCTATAATACTTACAGTTAGCACGTAATAAAATAAATCGTTTGAAGTTACATTTGCATCACTTGTTTTTAGTGAAAATTACCCGTTACATATATATATATATATATATAAAGTAATTAATAATTATTAGTTAACAATTTAAGATTAAATATTGACATTTCCGACAGAATAATAAAAATCTATAGGTTTTTATAAGTTTTAATCATTTCATTAAACGTTATGAAATAATTAAAATTTTAGATAATTGAACAACTTAGAGAACACTGTATAAGTTCTACGATGGTCAGATAATTTGTGCGGTCTAATTTTGAAAAAATACTATCTTCCCTTGCAAGGGCAATAGTTATGTTCTTTCAGGGCCACAAAATTTATGTAAATATAATATGAACGTATTTATTTTACATGGATTATACAAATAATTATAATAACTAATTGAGGCACTCTCCATGGCTCAGGTGGTAAAGTTAGGTAGTGTCAAGAGGTGGAGGAAACCGGAAAACACCGGTGAAAACCGCGAGTCGGCAGCGGAGAGAGCGGAGCGTCTTACCTCTCGACTGTCAAGGTCCCCGTATGTACAATGTACAAGCCTTGAAAAATTTAATTATAATTGAAATAATATCCAGTAATGTCCATTTTGTAAATTGTATGCATTGTGTTTGATGTGATCCAGTACAAAATGTATTAAATGTGTTTTGTATACCTTTGCAACATAAAGTATTAAAAATATTGACTGAATTCTACATGGGTTTCATACATAGATAAAATGATTAAAACTTATAAATACCTATAGATTTTTATGATTCTGTCGGAATGTCAATATTTAATCTTAAATTGTAATCTAATATTGATTAATAGCTTTAAATATATATATATATATATATATATATATATATATATATATATATATCGTCCGGGGTAATTTTGGATGTTTGTAACGGGTTATTTTCACTAAATACAAGTGATGTGCATGTAACTTCAAACGATTTTTTATATTACTTGCTAACTGTAAGTATTATATTGGGCAAAGTGGTGATGTACGTGGCTCTTGGCTCATAAAATGTTAAGATAAGTTCATAATATATGCCCCTGTATTTTCTCCTCACGACGTTCCTTTTTGGTATATCCTATATACTATATGGATCTGTGAGCGAAACTTTATCTTTCACAAATAAATTCCGCACTTTGTGACATAACCTTGTTTCATAGCGACCAAAAACGTGTTTGCTCTGTGGTGCAGTTACGAAGTAGGTTAATTTAGAGGGATAGTGAATTGGTCTTCCACGGAGCCACCACCAAATCGGTCATGCGTGTCACCAGTCAGACCACAGTCAGCCAACAGAGAACGTGTCCTTTGTTCTTTAATTAGGGAAGTCAGCCTGCAAAATCATGTGTATACATGTCTGCGACAAGCTCTCTGATCCGCTGTATCCGTGCATAGCGTCACAGTTCCGTTACAGATATGTTATAGTACACGGCTGCTGTGAGCGGACATAAAGACACGGGAAAGTCACGGTTAAACCCGCATTCTCCTGTTTACAACACGACCTTCATGTTTTCACAATCAGACTTGCTAAAGAATCACCATGTTCTCGACAAGTTTGACCCTCGTAGGATTCATACTGTTAATATTATCTGGAGTATCATACCAACTGCCATGTGAGAACAACACAACTATTTTGGATATGTCACATCTATGTGGAAGTTGTTATAATCGTTGCGGGAGAGATGTAAATATCAACGCTAACAAGCAGTGCTCCTCTGACCATATGTGTAAGTTCTTCGGTGACTGCTGCAGTGACTTTAAAGGGAGCTGTTGGAAACAGTGGCAAATTGGAAATAATTGGATATCTGAAGTCATCGACGTAGGCTCTGCTACTTGTGTTCATAAGCTCATTGGTGAGAAGACGACACTTCAGAGTGGTACTATGATGACGTCATCATGTAGCTCAAACGAGCAGGCGTGTCGAAGAACATAGGACAGTTTATACAGTGTGATCCCAATAATTAAGCTGTTTGACGTTTGGGGTAAATGTTGGTAACAAAACTAGATTTATCTTGTTACTTGCTTTACCTAGTATCAGATACGTAGATAAAGGGGATTTTATAAGCCATATCAGGACTTAAATTACGCTAGGACTCAAAACACACTATTACACGTTCATGCACACACATAAATAAACCCGAATCGGTCATATAACGCTGTAACAAAAAACATGCAAAGAAAAAACGAATTTCATAAAATTTATTTTATAAAACACCAGTGATACAACTTTTGTGCTGCGTTGCATTTTCAAGTTGGAGGAAATTCCGGTACACGTGATTACTTCAGCAAAATCACGTGACTCCACAGCCGACATAAATGTAAAATGCAATACACCTCCAAGTCTATATATACATACATACATATATATATATATATATATATATATATATATATATATATATATCTATATATATATTATTAACACACCTTAGTCAATATACCGGATTGGGTGTGTATATTTCTATCCTGAAATCACGATGATAAATTCCCTGGTAACGCCTACTTCAGTAGGTAAAATTATATGAACAATAGTAATAAAGGTGACATGCACGTGGGTATTCCACGCATAAACAACTGACACTATCATACGACGACGTAGGTATGGCAAATCGGTGCGACATTAAATTCAGTGAATATTATACACATCAAGTAGTAATAAATACAGTAGTTATATATGTGTGTAAAGAAGCATGCGATAATAAGCAAAAAAACACTGTCAACAACAAAAGAAAAACGGAAAGAAGCACAACCTACATACATATGGCGCCCTCTGGCGGCGGAGAGGGTAACTAAAATCAAAAGGCGCACATACATGGTATGCCCTCTATCAGCGCTGAGGGTAACTAAATACATTATCGCCATGTGAAACCAGTAAGAACACTTAAAACTTTCAAACTCTTAATTTATTAAAAGTTAACAAGCAGTTATTCTGAGGACTCAGCGCTTTTTGAAGTACAATGGGGAGAGGGGTTTGCAAAGAAAGCTTAAAAAAAAGAGATCAAAGAATAAAATGCATTTCATTGTTTCATTAACATTATCCATAACGTTTCACTCCACTACCCGTTTATCATAGAAAGCTTTGATATATATATATATATATATATATATATATATTTTTGTCATAGAAAGCTTTGATATATATATATATATATATATATATATATATATATATATATATATATATATATATATATGTATATATATATATATTGTCATGTATGTTCAAATCGTATTTACAACATAGTTTCCCCAACGGTTGGGAAAGCGCTGAGGCTTTCGACACTCACATGCATACAATTGCCCGAACTAAGTGAACAGAGCTCTTTACCTTGCCAACGGAAAGACTGGAGTACCAAGTGTCTGGGGGTCAGAGGTCACCGTCCATCATTCACAAATACTGATGAATATTTTTGTAAGTAATTTTTAACTATTCTATAGGAATGTTAGGCAGCTTGGGGGGGGGGGCAAGTTTACATATATGTATAAACGATACTCCTGATAAACTGAGAACGTTAATTTCTCCTTCAAGCATGCGCACTGCGCGTAACTGTCGTCTGCGGGTTGGGCCAAGTGAACAAGCAATGCAATTTAGTTGGACGGAATGAGATACTTCCTTAATACTCCAAGGGTAACATAAGACTAAATGCTAATATCAAAGACCCGAACACTTAGTGTCAGACGACACCAACAGATGTCTGTAATAGAGAAAGAACAGTTTGAGAGCGAATGTCACATACACAAGAAGTTCATGAAAGAGATGATGAGATGAGCGGACTCGAAAAGGCTGGCCCGCAAGTACGAGCCGATCTCTGTATAACGATGGTATGCACATAATACCATAACTACAATGAAATTACAATGATAACAGCCTAGTAATAGTGAATATAACCTTCGAGGGAAACTGCATTAGTTTAAAGCCTTGCTGGTCAGATAGAGTGGATCTTGTCTGATCGACCACCTCTCTAATAAGACCATCTGTGAATTAAGACCACCTTTGGCCCTTCTTATACAAAAGTTTAATATATATATTTTACTGTATATGGAAACAAAAAAAAAAAAAAGAAAATAGGGGCTGACATACTGGCGGCCCACTTGTGTATGAATGCATCTTGATATACACGAACATCTCTTAAATAACGATTAACCGACGCATTATGGCGATGATGAACAATCGTGTATGGCTATCCCTGAGCTAAAACGTTGTTATAACCTAAAATGATATCATATGCATAAATGTGGGGGGCGCGTGTGGAATATAATAAATTTTATCCAGGTGGGCAGAACTTTATAAAAAAATTTGTGAAGTTTTTTTTGTCAATGTCGTTGGTGAAATGATTTATGACGTAGTGCAGCAATGATATGAAATACAGCATTAAACAAATATGAGGATGATCGTGACGTCACAATTATGACGTAATTTGGTTCTGGTGCAGAATGTTGTTATGAGCACAAATATATTCATGAATGTCATGTCAAATAAAGTATTAACCGGATGAATTTGAGTCGGTCTCTACCCCCAGACGTCTAGCGAACACATAAATGGGACACCACTATGACGTCATACACAGGGAATGACGCACTCAATTCATGAGCTCCATCAAGGTGACGCCACCAGATATCTATACAAAAAATATATCAGCTTTATCTGTTAACTCGGTCCCCCTACACGACCACTCTGCAGACATTTGTGTCCTAAGTATAGTTCATAGAGAGATTCTTTACTATACATAACGAATGCGCAATTCAATATTCAATTACATACTGTGGTTGGCTTCATATTCGCGAGGCTGAAATTTCGCGATTTTTCCATTTTTAATGTTTTGCGAGGGTTTCATTTTCGCGATCTCACAAGAACCTACTAGTATATCAAATCTTTGGCAAAACCATATACCTTTGTGTTTTATAAAATGAGAATAGGTCATGCCTTTGTGACATTTTCTTATATAATGATGGGCCAGTACACACAGCATAGGTGGTTTAGTTCAAATTTAAGGTTTAAATTTCAATATACCTGCAAGGATGTAATTTAATAAAAAAATTCTCTCTGTTCTAACCTATTACCATACAAGTATTGATTACACTAAATAAGAAGAACATTCTCAATTGGCCGATTATTCCCGAGGGTTTCATTTTCGCGATTATTTCCCATTCGCGAATATCGCGAAATTAAAACCCTCGCGAACAAAAAGGCAACCACAGTATATACCTACAAACAGACTTGCTGAACCTTATGGCTTGAAAATATAACTTCTATAACCTAGATTAATATATAAATAAATAAACTGCCCGAATAGCTAAAAATTGTAGTAACACATGTGTAAAATATTCAATAAATGATCTGTTATCTTGAAAGATATATTTCGTTGAAACATTTTACATAGTCGCAATGGCCACGGAATTATTGCGCATTGATTTCTGCGCATGCGCCCTCTGACACCCAATATAAGAATTAAGAACTTCACTTCCAGAACCATTGAATTATTAGCGTTAAATGAGGGTTGCACATAATCGAGGACTTCATTTAACATCGTAGAACTGCCTCCTGAGCATAGACAGGGTAAATTTCTTTTTTCCCCTCATATTTTACATAAACTTGGCGTGACATGTATTTATTCTAAAAGCTGATTTTATGTTCTACTTGTTGCTATATAGAATTTGATGGTGTTCTGAAACCAGTTGGTTTAATTTGGATTTTAATCTATCTTTTATAAATTTCAGATTGTTTATTAAATGATTCATTCCAGTATACCTGTAATATTTAAAGAATGTCTCCGGGGATCATATTAAAATACAGGTGAATCTCTCGTGTATTTATCATGGGTGTAAACTCTAAAAAAATATGATATATTAGGGATTTTAACTCCATATCACGAAAATGCACTGTTTTGAAGCATAAATAGCTGGGAAATATTGAATTATATTTAACTTATATTTATTCTTCCAAAATTAACCCAGTTTTGGAAAATATTCAAATACCACACGTAGAGAATATTTTAACACTCTGAATATGCACGTGTCGGGTTGTTACACAGGAACCCTTTATGTAATATCAAGAAAAACTTATTCAACGTGTAAACATACTCCTTAAACCTTATTCTTTTGTTACCAGTTTGCATTATATATTCAAATAAAGCAGGAGAGAAAAAGCATCTGTCCAAGACAAAGACAGACCAAAAACCCTAGGCCTCATAGGAAAACTAGTACTAGTTGAAAAGCATCTTGTTTTTATGGATTTATATTCAAAGAAATTTAAGGCACAGCTTGAAACATAAACTTGGCAGTCGATATGACATGTGTCATAATTCCATAAACTAGCTCCTTCATAACAATATTCAAATGTCAAGGGTATTGTTAACTGAAGTCAGTTACAAATCAACTAAAACAATCATTACAAATCTTTGCCATCTTTCTGATTATAAATCCTAATATTATCTTGGTTTGGAGACAATGTATGTGTTTTATAGATGATGACAGCTACGTGTTTTGAGACTTCTAGTAGAAAATATTGCGTCTGGTAGATAGGTGGAATATTATAGGTATAGTATACTATGTGTAAAAACAACTGATAACAATATCAAAGTAATTTGACCGTATGAATGATAGGTCCGACATAAGCGTAGTATATATTTTTTCAAAGAATTACTCAAATGTCAAAACATGTGAAATTGTTTAATGCCCCAAAGAACCAAACCTATTCCATATTCTACACATGGGGAGGTGTCTGTTAACTAACTGGTGCAAACTGACTCAATTATTGGGTCTAGTGTATATTTAGAACAATACACATTGCTTGTTTCCTGCCTTGTTAATTAGTGCGCCGTGTGCATTTATCAGGATGTCAAGGCTATTTTTTTATGGATACCTTCCGTTGTTTACACAAAAACAGTCGGATTGCAAGGTTTTTGGAAAGTTAATATTTTTAAGGTTTTCTGAAAATCAAGTCACGACAGTATTTTAATCAACCTGACATATATATTACATATCTTAACTCATAGCTTTTCGTACAAATAACAATTGGTAATAGAATTTGGGATCACTCAACTAAAGGTTGTACTATAAAGAAATTTGTAAGTTTATATACCTCATGCGACAACATAATGATTGGGTACTATTAGTACTTCGTCTATATTAATACTCATATTGTCGACAAAGTGGCGGGGAAACAATGACAAATGGCCACACTTATTTGTAAAAGGGATGGGGCTTGGTATATGACCAGACAAACTGTAAATGATGCTGAAGTTGGGAATTTCAGCCATTGCAGAGGCTACGTTGTACCTAGGAAACCTTAACAACTGTCTGTTGGATAAAAACTGCATAAAGTGTGTGTTGAGATGAGACAAAACATGTTCACTGTTTCATAAATAAGTCAAAATATCATATACTGTTTATTATATAATATACTTCACAACATTTCTGTTGTTTACAGTTATCAGGTAAATACATGTATATAATATCTACAAAATTTTACAAACATGATGGTGTATACATCTAGGTATGACTAGTATATATACATATTTACACACACACACAAACACACACACACATATATATATATATATCCTGCTAAGAAAAAACAAAAACTAGCATATTTTACTAGAATAGAATTTTAACTAGAATTACTCATACTTCACTACAGGGTTACCGATCATGAAGGTGACAAATATGATTAACCTTCTTTGTGATAATAAATTATCATTTTCCAAACATTCACAAGGTTTTTATGATAAATCATTTAAAGTAGCCTTTTCTAATATTTGGAGTCTCTGGAATATCTTGATCCTGATCACATGACAACTAGTGGTGTTTAACTTACATATCCATGATAAAAATACACGTATAGTTACAACACTTTCATTAACCAAGCTCTGCGTTTTGTGTGCGATCTCCTGTTTCACAGGGTTAAAGGTAGATTGAACCATCATTGTGATAATCATGGCAGAACTGATTATGGTAAGGGTTAGAGATACATCATACAAGCTTTCTGAATTACATGCATAAGATGCCATAATATAACAACATACAACATTACACATGAAACATTAATGGCACACGAAGATTCGAGATGCAAAGGAGATCTAATGGAATGACATGGTCCGGGCAGAAGCCCCTTAAAAACTTTGCTCTTGATCTACACAAATACGCAATTCCCAACATGCTCCTAATGATGTTCACCAAAGAGAACAGCAGCAATGGATGTTATGAAGAAAGCAATCATAGCATATTTCCGAGAAATCAAACAAACACCATACCGCGGTCGAATAAACTTGTCTCTTTATTATTGGAACAATGTTTTCATATTTCTGACACAATTTGGTGAATATTGTAACAGTTAGACATACATCATACATGAATTACTTATACAACATCATAACATAATACAACAACATACAACAAAACAATTAAATAATAATGGCACCGTAAGATTGAGATGCAACGGAAATCTAATTGAAAGAAATCAAGACCGGGTCCGGGCGAGGTTATTCGGGTTGAACCCTTACAAACTCACACACGCATGCGGATTTCCATTTGTATTTAATGCAGCGCGTTAGGGGTAGCTCCTTATTACCTAGATGTTAGTGTATTATTTGACTTGTTATAAAATATTTCTTTTAAAACATGTTTTTTTTTATTTATTTTCATGGATCAGTCCCTGCAGTTTCACATATTTTATGAATATTCGTATTTGATGTGGCATTAGTCGAGCTCCTAGACCTTAGTACTGACCATTGCTTCGATTTCTCTTTGACAGCGTAACGTATCCGAACTGTAAACATCGATCCAAGCACCAGGAAGAAACCCTGAGAAGCATTCAATATAACAGCAAGAAAGTCCAGCACAATGTGCCTCCCAACTTCTGCTATAATAAACATAACCCACGATACTCCCATCAGTACGAACAGGTTTAAATATAGAGGAATATTAAAGCTAGTTTTGTCTGACTTTCTGTTGATACTTGATCTTGATCTGCACAAATACACAATTGCCAACATGAACATAATGATGTTCACCAAAAGAGCGGCAGCAATAGGTGTTACGAAGAAAACAATCAGAGAATATTTCTGTGAAATCCAACAAACGTGAACACCATACTGCGGTCGAAAGGTCTCTGCATTAGTTGTGTGGTTCACAATGATAGCTATTGCTACAATTATAGTTGGAGTTCCCCATGAAAATAATGAACTGTAGAGGAATATGCTCTGTCGGCCACTAACCTTAGATAAATTAGCACTCAGCCAAAGCATGTGTAAAATACCGACAGCGACCGACGACATCCAGGCGAACATAGCAAGGAAGGACCAGTGCATGAATACGCCGATTATGTATCAAAACGTGTGACCTTTTGCAATGTATGGGAAAATCAGCAAACATATTAAAACAAGACACATTGAAATGGCTAAACTGGTTTGCACACGGCCCGCTGACTGCCAGAACTCCTTCAACAGGAAGTGAAATATGATGCGCACGCATAGGGAAATGATTGACAAAGACATCAAACAAATAGTTAAAATTCCCAGTGCCCCCTTGGCATTTCCATTCGGGTCAATATATTCCGTCACTTCTCGACACACCATTGCCGAACCATTTTGTATGTGAAATCGAGGTTTCCTAAATACCCGCTCTGACTTGTTCAGAATAAGAAAACTCTCATTAAACAGGATGAATTCAGACGGTTGGTATGCTAAGTATGTACAATTTACCATAAAATTGAATGTCACGTTCAGATTTTGTTCCTTAGGCAAACCGAGTTCAGGGAGATGATCTCGAAGTATGCGGGTAACGTTATATCTCATGGCAGCTATGAAATCCTCCTCTGAATTCTTACTAATATGCATTGTGACTGTGATTCCTAAAGAAGCATTCCTGATGCCGTCTGATGTAATGTACACATTGTGATCCGTAGCATTTTCAATTACTTCTTCGATATAAGAACACTTTTTACAAGTCGGATCATTGATCCACCCTGGCGGAGAGGGAGTGATAATAGGTCGACAATCAAACTCGTCCCACTTTTGATTTTTCGGACATTCTGGCTCCGCGACCTTATTATTTCCGACTTGAAGTCCATCAGATGGGTCGAAATTAAACACGATTTGAAATCTCGTTGTAGGCGTAATTTCTGAACCACCTGGACCTGGTAAATCATCTAGTACAGGCGGAAAAGGTTCACAATGCTCACATTGTTCAGTAGATTTATCTTCACAAGCGGTACAACAAATGTTGTTGTGCATGCGCCACCCCTCGGGTTTATAATCTTCACCAAAACGATCACATGAATAAGAAACGTCACAAGCCGTGTGACATATATACAATGCTTTGTTTTTACAAATTCGCAGGTCATGGTGATTTGCCGGAGGGACAAACATGACCTCACATCCTTTATCTACAAGGTCTCGTAGAGGTGAAACGGGATCTCTGCTGGTTACATTTCGTATTATACCCCCCAATTCCCCTGTACAGCTGATACTTGCATGCCAGGGTATAATCTTCTTATAATTAACGGAATTACATACCGCACATCTTACATTGGTGTAATGTAGTCCAGTAGCGCTGTCCATGATGGGGATCACACTGTATAAACTGTCCTAGGTTCTTCGACATGCCTGCTCGTTTGAGCTACATGATGACGTCATCATAGTACCACTCTGAAGTGTCGTCTTCTAACCAATGAGCTTATGAACACAAGTAGCAGAGTCTTCGTCGCTGACTTCAGATATCCAATTATTTCCCATTTGCCACTGTTTCGAACAGCTCCCTTTAAAGTCACTGCAGCAGTCACCGAAGAATTTACACATATGGTCACAGGAGCACTGCTGGTAATCCATGAGTGTTACAACCATCCCGCAACGATTATAACAACTTCCACATAGATGTGACATATCCAAAACAGTTGTGTTGTTCTCACATGGCAGTTGGTATGATTTTCCAGATCATATTAACAGTATAAATCCTACGAGGGTCAAACTTGTCGAGATCATGGTGATTCTTTAGCAAGGCTGATTGTGAAAACATGAAGGTCACGTTGTAAACAGGAGTATGCGGGTTTAACCGTGACTTCCCCGTGTCTTTATGTCCGCTCACAGCAGCCGTGTACTATAACATATCTGTAAGGGAACTGTGACGCTATCCACGGATACAGCGGATCAGAGAGCTTGTCGCAGACATGTATACACATGATTGTGCCGACTGACTTCCCTGATTAAAGAACAAAGGACACGTTCTCTGTTGGCTGACTGTGGGCTGATTGGTGACACGCATGACCGATTTGATGGTGGGTCCGTGGAAGACCAATTCATTATTTCCTCTAATTAACCTACTTCATAACTGCACCACAGAGTAAACACGTTTTTGGTCGCTTTGAAACAAGGTTATGTCACAAAGTGGGGAATTTATTTGTGAAAGATAAAGTTTCGCTCACAGATCCATATAGTATATAGCATATACCAAAAAGCAACGTCGTGAGGAGAAAATACAAGGGCATATATTATGAACTTATATTAACATTTTATGAGCCAGGAGCGACGTACATTAATAAATATTAGTTTACAATTTAAGATTAAATATTGACATTTCCGACAGAATAATAAAAATCTATAGGTTATTATAAGTTTTAATCATGTCATTAAACGTTATGAAATAATTAAATTTTTAGATATTTGAATAATTTAGAGAACACTGCATAAGTTCTACGATGGTCAAATAGTTTGTGCGGTCTAATTTAAAAAAAATACTATCTTCCGTTGCAAGGGCAATAGTTATGTTCTTTCAGGGCCACTAGAATTTATGTAAATATAATATGAACGTATTTATTTTACATGGATTATACAAATAATTATAATAACTAATTGAGGCACTCCCCATGGCTCAGGTGGTAACGTTAGGTAGTGTCAAGAGGTGGAGGAAACCGGAGAAAACGGTGAAAACCATCGGTCTTAGTCAGCTACAACCTACCATCATAGCCACGCCGGGATTCGAACGCGGGTCGGCAGCAGAGAGAACCGAGCGTCTTACCTCTCGACTGTCAAGGTCCCCGTATGTACAATGTACAAGCCTTGAAAAATTTAATTATAATTGAAATAATATCCAGTAATGTCCATTTTGTAAATTGTATGCATTGTGTTTGATGTGATCCGGTACAAAATGTATTGAATGTGTTTTGTATACCTTTGCAACATAAAGTATTAAAAATATAGACTGATCTCTACATGGGTTTCATACATAGATGAAATGATTAAAACTAATAAATACCTATAGATTTTTATAATTCTGTCGGAATGTCAATATTTAATCTTAAATTGAAAGCTAATATTTATTAATAACTTTAAATATATATATATATATATATATATATATATATATATATATATATATATATATCTACCGGGGTAATTTTGGATGTTTGTAACGGGTTATTTTCACTGAATACAAGTGATGTACATGTAACTTCAAACGATTTATTTTATTACGTGCTAACTGTAAGTATTATATAGGGCAAAGTGGTGATGTACGTGGCTCTTGGCTCATAAAATGTTAATATAAGTTCATAATATATACCCTTGTATTTTCTCCTCACGACGTTTCTTTTTGGTATATGCTATATACTATATGAATCTGTGAGAGAAACTTTATCTTTCACAAATAAATTCCCCACTTTGTGACATAATCTTGTTTCAAAGCGACCAAAAACGTGTTTGCTCTGTGGTGCAGGGACGAAGTAGGTTAATTAGAGGACATAGTGAATTGGTCTTCCACGGACCCACCATCAAATCGGTCATGCGTGTCACCTATCAGCCCACAGTCAGCCAACAGAGAACGTGTCCTTTGTTCTTTAATGAGGGAAGTCAGCCGGCACAATCATGTGTATACATGTCTGCGACAAGCTCTCTGATCCGCTGTATCCGTGCATAGCGTCACAGTTCCGTTACAGATATGTTATAATACACAGCTGCTGTGAGCAGACATAAAGACACGGGGAATTCCCGGTTAAACCCGCATTCTCCTGTTTACAACACGACCTTCATGATTTCACAATCAGACTTGCTAAAGAATCACCATGTTCCTGACAAGTTTGACCCTCGTAGGATTCATACTGTTAATATTTGGAATATCATACCAACTGCCATGTGAGAACAACACAACTATTTTGGATATGTCACATCTATGTGGAAGTTGTTATAATTGTTGAGGAAGAGTTGTAAATATCAACGATAACCAGCAGTGCTCCTCTGACCATATGTGTAAGTTCTTCGGTGACTGCTGCAGTAACTTTAAAGGGAGCTGTTGGAAACAGTGGCAAATGAGAAACAATTGGATATCTGAAGTCAGCGACGTAGACTCTGCTACTTGTGTTCATAAGCTCATTGGTGAGAAGACGACACTTCAGAGTGGTACTATGATGACATCATCATGCAGCTCAAACGAGCAGGCGTGTCGAAGAACCTGGGACAGTTTATACAGTGTGATCCCAATAATTAAGCTGTTTGACGTTTTGGGTAAATGTTGGTAACAAAACTAGATTTATCTTGTTACTTGCTTTACCTAGTATCAGATACGTAGAAAAGGGGATTTTATACGCCAAATTAGGACTTAAATTACGCTAGAACTCAAAACACACAATTACACATTCATGCACACACATAAATAAACCCGAATTGGTCATATAACGCTGTAACAAAAAACATGCTAAGAAAGAACGAATTTCATAAAATTTATTTTATAAAACAACAGTGATAGAACTTTTGTGCTGCGTTGCATTTTCAAGTTGGAGGAACTTCCGGTACAGGTGATTACTTCAGCAAAATCACGTGACTCCACAGCCTACATAAATGTAAAATGAAATACACCTCCAAGTCTATATATATATATATATATATATATATATATATTATTAACACACCTTAGTCAATATACCGGTATGGGTGTGTATATTTCTATCCTGAAATCACGATGATTACTTCCCTGATAAGGCCTACTTCAGTAGGTAAAATTATATGAACAATAATAATAAAGGTAACATGCACGTGGGTATTCCACGCATAAACAACTGACACTATCATACGACGACGTAGGTATGGCAAATCGGTGCGACATTAAGTTCAATGAATATTATACACAACAAGTAGCAGTATATACAGTAGTTATATATGTGTATAAAGAAGCATGCAATAATAAGCAAAAAAAACAACGTCAACAACAAAAACAACGGAAAGAAGCACAACGTACATACATATGGCGCCCTCTGGTGGCGGAGTGGGTAACTAAAATCAAAAGGCACACATACATGGTATGCCCTCTATCAGCGCTGAGGGTAACTAAACACATATTATCGCCATGTTAAACCAGTAAGAACACTTAAAACTTTCAAAA